>JAJIBD010003613.1:0-196069 GCA_021461705.1 Cryptotis parvus
TGGGCTTATGGAATAGCATTGAGTATCCTGACAACCAGCCTCAAATACATGAACAATAAATCTTCAATAAATGAGCAAAAAGTATTAAATGGATAAAGGAAAGCCTCTTCAACAAGTGGTGCTGGAAAGGGCAGATAAGTGGAAAAAATGAATTTGACCTCTGTCTAACATCATGCACAAAAATCAGATCAAAATGGATTAAAGATCTCAATATGAGACCTGAATCCATAAAGTTCATCGAAGAAAATATAGGAAAAACCCTCCACAACACTGAAGCTAAAGGCATCTTCAAAGAAGAAACACCACTAACTAAACAACTAGAAGAAAAGATAAACATATGGGGACTACATGAAGCTAAAAAGCTTCTGCACCTCAAAATAAACAGTGACCAAAATATAAAGAGTGTCCACAGAATGGGAAAAAAAAACTCACCCAATACCCTTCTGATAAGGGGTTAATATCCAGGATATATCGGGCACTGGTATACTTTACAAGAAGAAACAGCCAACTCCATCAAATAATGGGAGAAGAAATGAACAGAAACTTTGACAACGAAGAAGTTCAAATGGCCAAAAGGCATATGAAAAAATGCTTATCATCATTAGTCATCAGAGAGATGAAAATCAAAACAATAATGAGATATCATTTTACACCACAGAAACTGGCACATATCCAAAAGAGCAAGAATAAAAAGAGCTGGTGGGATGTGGAGAAAAGTGAACTCTTATCCATTGTTTTTGGGAATGTTGAATGGCACAGACTTTTTTGGAAAACGATATGGACATTCCTCCAAAGACTAGAAGTTGAACTCCCATTTGACCCAGCCATGCCACTCCTGGGAATATACCCTGTGAAGCCAAAAACACACAGCGGAAACATCATCCCTACTTTTATGTTCAGAGCAGCATTATTCACAATAGCCAGAATCTGGAAACAACCAGAGTGACTGAAAATTGATGACTGAATAAAGAAACTTTTGGTACATCTACAAAATGGAATACTATGCAGCTGTTAGGAAAAATGAAGTTATGAAATTTGCCCATAAATGGATGGACATGGAGAGGATCATGTTCAGTGAAATTAGCAAATAAAAAGAAACAGATATAGAATGACTGCATTTATTTGCATTACATAAACATATATATTTATACATATTATAATATATAGACGTATTATGATACCAATATCAAAGGTCAGGAAAATGTGGATCAGGAGGTCTTTTCAAAGTTGGAAAGTACCACAAACGTGTGGGAGTCAGAGGTTAGGTAAGACAGATAAGGGAACAGTGTGCCAATATTTGTCGTGAAGTGATATGCCCATGTAGAACTGAGCATTAAATACAGGCAAAAAGATTAAGATTTATATATATATATATATATATATACATATATATATTATAATCCACAAATTAAAGAGAAGGAGGAGAGAAAGAGAGAGAGAAAAGAGATAAAGAACCTGCTATAGAGGCAGGCTGGGGAGGAGGGGGGGGGGGGGGAGGGGATCGGGGTCATTGGTGGTGGGACATGGGCACGGGTGGAGGAATGGGTGCTGGAACACCAAATGGCCGAAAACCCAAACATGAACATTTTTGTAATTGTGTATCTCATGGTTGGTATAATAAAATATATTTTAAAAACCAAATAAAAATAAGTTAAAATAATATTTATATTATTATAAGAATGATAGCATATATGATTAATAAAATAAATAATTTGTATTTCTGTTTCTGTTAAAGATGTACATGATTATAACTGTATCAGGTGTTCAATGATACTACACCATAACCCTCACCAAAGTACCAAAATTCTTTGGCTTTTCTTCACTGACTAATAAGATTTTTATATTTCTGAACAAAATTTATTAGACTTTTTTGGGGGGGTTCACACCTGTCAAGGCTCAGGGATTACTTCTGACTCTGCTCAGGAATTACTCTTGGCAGTGCTCAGGGGACCATATAGGTTTGGCCTCGTGCAAGGCAATCGCTCTACCTACTGTGTTATTGCTCTGGCCCCTAAAATTTATTTGTTTATTTGCAATATATGTTGGCAACTACTTGTCAAGTTAATTACAGTTATTCATTTGTTTAGAATAAACTGTTTGGGAAACAGCAATAACACAGCAGTAGGGCTCTTGCCTTATACTCAACTGACCCAGATTCCATCCACATTCACATATGGTTTCCCTAGACCCTCTAGGAGGTATTTCTGAGTTCAGAGCCAGAAGAAAGTCCTAAGCATCTATGGGTGTGGCACAAAAAGTAATCCAAAAAAGTAATACATCAAAAATAAAATAATTATATTACTTTTTAAAGTATCTTAATTAAAACCTTTGTCATGTATTTTAAATTTTAATCAAGTCTAAGTAATACAACTTTGAAAACATGAATGATTTAATTATTTATACCCAATATTATACATACACATTCCCAATTTTTATTCATAGTTCTGTAGTTTTATTTTTTTCACATTTATGCCTGTAATCTAGTTGGAGTTTATTTTTTAACTAAATGCAGTAGGAATACAGTTTTCTTTTCTTTGAATAAATCCAATATTCTTGAATATATATATATCAAATAACTCAACCTTACTTTGCTGATATTCAGTGTCAGATATTGCAATCCCCAGATATGCTCCAATCCATTTTCAGCTTTCTATTCTGATGCAGTGGTGTATTAAATACTTATTGAATGAATACTACACTGGTTTAATTAAAATGTCTTTACAATAAGCCTCAAGTGTTATGACATTTCCTCCTCCCTTTTCAGAATTGTCCTTTATATCACTTTGGAAATAAACTGATGTAAAACTTTAATGTAAATTTATTATAATTTCATTGCATTCAAATGGTTTGGCATTTGGGGTTTGAGGAGTGGACACAGATTATCCTTGGCCCAGAGTATAGGGAGAAGGAAAGAGAGAAAATGAAGGGAAGGGAGAAGAGATGGATGAGAAGCAACAAGGGCAGGGGGTCAAGATGATTCAAATAACATCAATTGTTTGAAAGAATGATACAGCTAAATATCCAAACCACAGAGTCAACAACACACAAATTACAAGATCCAAACTTTAACAACCAAATTTTGTTTTTTTCTTTGTTTTACATCTATCTATCTATCTATCTATCTATCTATCTATCTATCTATCTATCTATCTATCTATCTATCTATCTATCTATCTATCTATCTATCTATCTATCTATCATCTATTTATTTATTTATTTACTTATTTACTTATTGACAATTACAAAAATGTTCATGTTTGGGTTTAAAGCCATATAGTTTTCCAGCACCTGTCCCTCCACCAGTGCCCACCTCCCACCACTCAATGTCCCCGATACCCTCCCCCCTCTTCTAGCCTGCCTCCTTGTCAAGTTCTCCATCTCTTTTCTCTCGCCTTTCTCTCTCTCCCTCTCTCTCCCTCTCTCTCCCCTCTCTTACATGTTGTGAATTGTAACAGATTTTCGACAATCACTGGTTCACTGTTCCTGTCTCTGTCTTACTTAACCTCTGCTCCCACACATTGGTGGTAGTTTCGACCTATGACAAGACCTCCTGATCCACATTTCACCTGACCTTGGATATTGGTATCAAAATATGTATATATATATATATATATATTTATGTATATATATATATATATATTTATGTCATGCAAATAAATGCATTCATTCTATATCTGTCTCTCTCTCCTTCTGGCCAATTTCACTCACCATGATCCTCTCCATGTCCTTCCATTTATAGGCAAATTTCATAACTTCATTTTTTCCTAACAGCTGCATAGTATTCCATTGTGTAGATGTACCAAAGTTTTTTATCCAGTCATCTATTTTCAGGCACTCTGGTTGTTTCCAGATTCTGGCTATTGTGAATAATGCTGCTATGAATATAAAAGTAGAGATGGTGTTTCTGCTGCGTGTAACAACCAAATTTTAAAGGCGCCTGTCAAAATGGTAGGCTGGAGCTGTGAGGTGAGAGAGCCGGAACCTGGGACCACTGGCGGAGGGAAGTTGACACTGGAGTTGGGATAGGTTATGGGACACTATGCTAAAACCCAACGATGAATAATTTGTAGCTCACTGTGCTTTAATAAAATAAAGTGGGGGAGGGGAGGAGAAAAACAGCAAAAAAAGAAAAAAATGAATTTTTTAATTTATAAACAAAAGGGTGCTTTTTACATCTTTAAAATATTGAGTTCTCACTTTCAGCATATGATAACTGACCCATCTTTCTTCTTTTAGATGACATACTGTTTTCTAAGTTATTGGACATAAGATCATGCTTTGTTAAATTTGTTAACTTAAGGTAAACCTTCTTTGTTAAATTTGTTTCTAGATATATCTAGTCATAAAGCTATATTGAAATCATCAGTTACTCCCCCAGAGATATTATAGTGTTGAACTTTTATCTTAAGAGATCCCATTAAGATGGCAGACAACTGGAAAAGTTGAAGGACAGGCCCTGAAGAAGGACCAGATGTCTGAGCAGCAGTACCCTCACAGGCAGAGGCAGCAGATGAGAGCAGAAAGGTAGATATAACTATAGTAAATCGTGCAGGATGCCTCCATGCCATGGCTTGTGAGAGCGAGGGCTTGTGATTACAAACACAGTCAAATTCCAGATGGAGAGGTTCCCAGCCAGAGAGTAATAGGACACTGCGAATCACAGTTCCTTAGCTGAATGTTTAGAGAGAAGATAGATGCTACAACTGCAGATGCCAGACCACAGAAAAGCCGCTGGAAGCCAGGTCTGTAAGAGGAGACAACCGAAATACTGCTGCTGCGAGTGCCAGAGACTGTAAGATAGTTCTTGGACCTGCCAGGATAGCTGTTGTCCAGGGTATGAGAGGACAACTTGCTTCTGACTTCTGGGTGCAGGCAGTTCAAGAACCCATTGTGGCGCTTCCTCGAACTAAACTACCTCTATCTGTGGTTTCCTCATGAGAGACTTTTTTTCTGTGTCTGTCTGCAATTATGCAAAACACCAGTCCTATCTATGCACAGGGCCATTCCCTAGGATTGTATTCTAATCTGTTGCTTCCTGTCTCTAGTCACAATGTAGAGCACCTGAACATAATGAAGCAGCTTGGAGCTTTGAGAATCACCACTGTCGTATCTGCCTGTGACTAATAGTGAGACTGTAGGCTATCCAAGACCAAACCCTCAGGTCCTAGTTTGTTTTCCTATTTTCACATCTCTAAAAAGAGATTAAAGTATGTTTTCCTGATCACAATGATAAAAACTTTAGTATGCCGCCACAAAACAAAATTTGGTAAAACCTTAAATATCTGGAAATTAAATAATGACCTTCTCAGCAATAATGAGACTAATGAATAAATTTAAGAAAGCATTAAAAGACATACAGAAACAAATGAAATACAAATTATAAGAACTGAGAGGATTTAGCTAAAAGTGACATTAAGAAGAAAGCTAATACTATTACAGAACTTCATAAAGAAGTAAGAAAAATAATAAACAATAAATTAAGCCAAAGGCTAGCAGAAGGAAGAAAATTTTTAAAAAATAGAGTATAAACTTCAGGTGTTCGGGTCCTGACATTGTCTGGGCCCCATCTTTACCGACAAAATGGCATGTCGGATTTCAGAAGGGAGAATGTTGGGAATGACATATCCATCCTGTGGAATTTGGTATATGGGCAGGTGAACGTGGCTATCAAAGAGGCCAAGACAAAGTCAGACCCGAACACCTGAAGAATTTGCCATCAGTACTCATCAATACACTAGCTCGGCTCTTCACACGCTACCTGTCCAAATGCAAGGTGCCCTCCCAATGGAAAACCATCAGGACAGTTCTACTGTTCAAGAAGGGAGACATTCACGACATCAGCAACTATCGCCCCATCTGCCTGTTGTCCGTCATCTACAGGCTGTTTACACGAGTCATCCTGAACAGGATTAGCAGAACACTAGATGAAGGACAACCATGCGAGCAAGCAGGCTTTCGGAAAGCATTCAGCACAATCGACCATATCCACACAGTAACCAAGCTCATTGAGGTTTGTAGGGAGTATAAGATGCCGCTCTGTCTCACGGTCATTGATTTAAAGAAAGTCTTTGATTCTGTGGAGACTGAAGCAGTCATTGAAGCCCTAGCCAAACAGGGTGTTCAAACTCAATAAATCAAGATCCTTCGTGAGCTGTATTATGAATTCACCACCAGGATCTCACCATTCTACAAGGAAGTGATCATTGATGTCAAAAGAAGGGTTCGACAGGGATGATACCATTTCATCAGAACTCTTCAGAGCCACCCTCGAGAACATCATGAAACAATTAGAATGGGAAGGAATGGGAGTGAAGATAGATATCTGGTCAGCAACTCCGCTTCACTGATGAGATCATTCTAATAACACCAAACATTAGCCAAGAGGCACAAATGCTGGCTGACTTCAACCGAGAAGGTGGAAAGATAGGTCTACAGCTGAATCTAAAGAAAACCATGTTTATGAAAAATGAACTAGTTCCAGAGGCCCTATTCACTGTCAATGGAACAGACATCTCTGAATGCAGCAGTTATGTGTACCTAAGTTGAGAAGTCAACATGATGAACAACCTAAAACCTGAGCTGCACAGGGAGGAAGAGAGTGGCATGGAATGCCTTCAAAGGCATCGAAGAAATAGCTAAAAGGACAAAGAACCTCCAGCTCCCAGCACATCTCTTTGACTCCATTGTTCTCCCTGCATTAACATACACCTCAGAGACCTGGGCCCTACTAAAGCAGGATGAGAATGCTATTCGGGTCTCCCAGAGAGGAATCGAAAGAGCTATGCTTGGAATATCACGCCTCACTCAAGTGAGAGAAGGAATCCAGAGTTCCGACCCTCATTGTTATTCCAGAATCAGGGACGCTGTCTGGTTTGCCAAGGCATCTAAAATCAGATGGGCTGGACATGTAATGTGATTTGGAGACGATTACTGGACTAGAGCAGTTACGGACTGGATCCCATGGGATATCAATAGCTCACGTGGCCGCCCACCTACAAAATGGTCAGGTTTCCTTGTCAAGACCCTGAAGGAGCGGTTTGAGGCTCTTCATACTCCTGAATCAACCAGATGCCATTGGGCTACATTGGCACGTGATAGGGTCCAATGGAAATGTTACTGGTGCCCGCTCGAGCAAATTGATGAATAATGGGAGTTAAGTGATCAAGTGAAGAGTATAAACAGAAACAGAAAAATACAAACGATGAATAAAAATAAGATCTGTTTTTTAAAAAAGAAAACCAAGAAATCTTTAGTTAGAGTTTAAAAAATAAAAATAATAAGGAATTAAAGAAGAAAATAACAAATACCATAAAGTACCAAATGATTTTAAGAGTTACGATAAGCAATTGTTGGTACATTTAGTACCTAAAAATACACTTTTTGTTGAATAAATCTGCCATAACTAAAGTAAGAATAGAAACCTAAACAACTGGCCATAAGTATGAAAGTTGAAAAATAAAAAGCTCCCTCCAGGCCCGGAGCTATAGCACAGTGGGTAGGGCATTTGCCTTGCACGCGGTCAACGCAGGTTCAATTCCCGGCATCCCATATTGTCCCCAAGCATTTCCAGGAGTAATTCCTGAGTGCAGAGACAGGGAGTAACCCCTGAGCATTGCCGGTGTGACCCAAAAAACAAAACAAACAAAAAAAAAAACAAAAAAACTCCCCTGATAATAGTCCTTCACCAGATGGTTTTACTAGTGAATTTTAACAAGTTTTAAAGAGCATAAGCTTTTTATTTTAATTCAATTTTTTATTTATTTTTTGACAATTACAAAAATGTTCATGTTTGGGTTTAACACCATACAGTGTTCCAGCACCCATCCCTCCACCAGTGCCCAACTCCCACCACCCAATGTCCCCGATACCCTCCCCCATCCCCTAGTCTGCCTCCTTGGCAAGTTGTCCATTATCTTTTCTCTCTTTCTCTCTTTCTCTCTCTCTCTCTCTCTCTCTCTCTCTCTCTCTCTCTCTCCCCCTCTCTTACATGTTGTGAATTGTAATAGATTTTCGACAATCATTGGTTCACTGTTCCTTTCTTTGTCTTACCTAACCTCTGCTCCCACACATTTGTGGTAGTTTCTACCTATGGCAAGACCTCCTGATCCACATTTCACCTGACCTTTGATATTGGTATCATAATATGTATATACATATATGTATATATATATGTATGTATATATATATGTATATATATATACATATAAACATATATATGTATATTCCGGGGCAACTGGCATGGATGCAGAGGAAAGGGCAGGGCTCAAAACTCCACTCTGAGTCCGCTCCATACATACATATATATATGTATATATACATATATATATATTTATGTCATGCAAATAAATACATTCATTCTATATTTGTCTCTCTCCTTCTGGCTAATTTAACTCGCCATGATCCTCTCCATGTCCTTCCATTTATACGCAAATTTCATAACTTCATTTCTCCTAACAGCTGCATAGTATTCCACTGTGTAGATGTACCAAAGTTTCTTTATCCAGTCATCAATTTTCGGGCACTCTGGTTGTTTCCAGATTCTGGCTATTGTGAATATTGCTGCTATGATAAGGAAAGAAGAAAGGGTCCACATAAATAACCTAACTTCACAGCTCAAAATATTACAAAAGACCAACAAAAGAACCCAACCAAGGCAGATAAAAGAAAATAATAAAACTTAGAGAGGAAATAAAAAAACTGGAAACCAAAAAAAAAAAAACAATCCGAAAGATTACTGATACCAAGAGCTGGTTCTTTGAAAAACACACAAGATCAACAAACCACATGCAAGACTTGTAAGGACAGGGAAAGAGAACCCAAGTAAACAGAATCAGAAATGAAAGGGGTGACATCACAACAGAAACCACAGAAATCCAAAAGATCATCAGAGTTTACTTTGAGAGTCTGTATGCCATGAAACATGAGATCTTAGAAGAAATGGATATATTTCTGAATTCCTATAACCTCCCATGGCTGAAACAAGAAGACCTGCAATAACTGAATAAGCCTATCACCATCAAGGAAATTGATACAGTAATTAAAAGTCTGCCCAAACACAAAAGCCCTCGTCCAGATGGATTCATTAGTGAATTCTACCAAACCTTTATGGAGGACCTACTCCCAATCCTTTTTAAGCTCTTCCAGGAAATAGGAGAAACAGAAACACACCCAAAGAATTTCTCTGAGGCACACATCATCCTCATACCCAAAGCAGGAAGAGATAACACAATGAAAGAAAACTATAGACAGATCTCCCTGATGAACACAGATGCTAAGATCTTCAACAAAATACTAGCAAACAGAATCCAAAGACTCATCAAAAAGATTTTACATCATGACCAAGTAGGTTTCATCCCGGGAATGCAAGTATGGTTCAACATTCGCAAGTCAATCAACATAATACATCATATCAATAAGATAAAAATAAAAACCATATGATCCTATCAATAGATGCAGAGAAAGCATTTGACAAGATCCAGCACCTGTTCATGATTAAAACCCTCCAAAAAATGTGAATTAAAGGAACCTTCGTCAAGATAGTCAAAGCTATCTACCAAAAGCCCACAGCGAGTATCATTCTCAATGGGGAAAAATTAAAAGCCTTCCCCCTAAGATCAGGGACAAGACAAGGTTGCCCCCTTTCACCTCTTTCATTCAATATAGTACTGGAAGTACTTGCCATAGCAGTAAGAGAAGAAAAGGTCATTAAGGGAATAAAGATAGGCAAGTAAGAAGTCAAGCTATCATTATTCGCAGATGACATGATATAATACCTAGAGAACCCTAAACTCTCTACCAAAAAACTCCTAGAAACAATAGACGCTTATAGTAGAGTGGAAGGGTACAAAATCAATACCAAATTATGTGGCTTTCCTATATACAAATAACGAAACAGAGGAAAGGGATATTAAGAACACGGTCCCGTTCACAATTGTGCCACAGAAAACTAAATACCTAGATTGAATTTTTTCAGTTTAACAAAGAATGTAAAGCAGCTCTACAAAGAGAACTACAAAACATTACTACAAGAAATAAAAGAGGACACAAGAAGTGGAAACACATTCCCTGCTCATGGATTGGGAGAATCAATGTTGTCAAAATGGTAATAATCCCTAGAGCTTTAGACAGATTCAATGCCATCTCTATAAGGATACCCATGACATTCTTCAAAGAAATTGTCCAAACACTTCTGAAATTTGCATGGAATAATAAACCCCCACGAATATCTAACGCAATCCTTGGGAAAAAGAAGATGGGAGGCATCACCTTTCCCAAATTCAAACTCTACTACAAAGCAATGGTAATTAAAAAGTATGGTATTGGAATAAAAATAGATCTGTGGACCTATGGAATAGAGTTCAGTTTCCTGACAACCAGCCTCAAATACATGAATAATTAATCTTTGATAAAGGAGCAAAAAGTATGAAATGGAGCAAGGAAAGTCTCTTCAACAAGTGGTGCTGGGAAAACTGGGCAGATACATGTAAAAAAAATGAATTTAGACCTCTGTCTATCACCATGCACAAAAATCAGATCAAAATGGATTAAAGATCTCAATATCAGACCCGAATCCATAAAGTACATTGAAGAAAATATAGGAAAACCCTTCATGAAATTGAAGCTAAAGACATCTCCAAAGAAGAAACATCACTAACAAAGCAACTAGAAGAAAAGATAAACATATGGGACTATATGAAGCTAAAAAGCTTCTGCACCTCAAAAGAAACATTGACTAAGATACAAAGAGAGTCCACAGAATGGGTAAGAACACTCACCTAATACCCTTCTGATAAGGGGTTAATATCCAGGATATATCAGGCACTGGTTGAACTTTACAAGAAGAAAACAACCAACCCCATCAAAAAATGGGGAGAAGAAATGAACAGAAATGTCAGCAAGGAAGAAGTTTGAATGCCAAAAGACATATGAAAATAGCTCATCATCATTAATCATCACAGAGATGCAAATCAAAACAACAATGAGATATCATTTCACACCACAGAGACTGGCACATATCCAAAAGAGCAAGAACAACAAGTGCTGGAGTGGATGCAGAGAAAAGGGTACACTCATTCACTGTTGGTGGGAATGTCGACTGGTACAGCCTTTCTGGAAAACAATATGGACATTCCTCCAAAGACTTGAAATTGAGCTCCCTTTTGACCCAGCCATACCACTCCTGGAAATATACTCTGGGAAGCCAAAAACATGCAGCGGAAACACCATCCCTACTTTTATATTCATAAGAGCATAAGCTTTTATCCTCTTACACTAAAAAGGATATAAAGGGGGGAGGTAAAATAAAGGTGCCAAAGGTATAGCCTTTACCTGGAATGCATAGTTTATATACATGGGTGACTAACGGATAGCCTTCACCTGGAGCATATTTATATACGTGGGTGACTAAGGGATAGCCTTCACCTGGAATGCATAGTTTATATACGTGGGGCCTGAGTTTGGCCCATTACACTACATAGACCCCTTCTAGGTATTGTCCTCTAGGGCCCTGAGCACTTCTGTGGTGGTCCTGGTAGTCTTCAGCACTGCTAAATTTGAGCAGCATCATATCATGAGATCTGAGCATTGAACTATATATGGTCCCCTGAACATTGCCAATAGTGAATCCTTAGCAGAAAGCCAGGAATAAGCACTTAGCACAGTTAGGTGTGGCCTAATATTCCAAAATAAAATAAAATAGTTAAAAAGGAATAGTTTCAAAGAAACTAAAATCCAACCAACATTGCTCTGATACTAAAACCAGACAGGAATATCACAAAAGGGGAAAACTAAGTAAGCCCTAAGCATTTCCAGGTGTGCCCCCTCCCACCAAGGAAAAGAAAGAAAAACTACAGAATAATACCTCAAAAGATGTAAGTGCAAAAATTCTAAACAAAATACTTACAAACTGAAATCAACAGTACATCATATTATGTTCAGAGGACTGCATATAGTGCTTGGAATTGAACCAAAGTCAGTTGGTTTGATGTATCTGGTCAAAGGCATATGCTTACCTCCTGCAAAAATATCTCTCTGATAAATTAATTCATCAATTATTTCATCAACTATTCTTATAAAATTTAGTGGGATTATTCTCAAGAAGTGGCCTGGGGTCACTCCCAGCGATAACTGGCCAACCTGGCTGAATGGTTCAATGAACATTATTCAGATAGAGCCAACTCTCTTTTCAACCCATCATTACATTTACTTTAAAAATAAACCTGATAAAAAAAAAGATTGACTTTTTTCCTAATAAGATCCTGAAAATCATAAAATGGGGCTTAATGCTAGTCCACAGGCACAGCTCAATTGATGTTAAAATATATATACACAAATATAATTATATGAATGCATACACATATATACACACATGTATATATTAGCATATATACATATATACATATAAGTATACATGTATATACAAATAACTATATATTATTTGTATATATACAAATAATTTATATATATACAAATAATTATATATTATTATATATGTATATACATACAATTATATATGCATATATATATAATACTGATAAGATTGGCTTTTTTCTAATAAGATCATCAATGGGATTATTTGAAACATAAAATGCTAGTCTACAGACAGCTCAATTGATGTTAAAATGATATATAGACATATATAATTATATATACACAAATTTACATATAATTATACATGTACATACAAATAATTATATATGTCTATACATACAATTATATATGTACATATAATCCTGATAAGATTGGCTTTTTTCCTAATAAAATCCTAATAAGGTCATCAAATGGGGATTACCTGAGACATAAAATGCTAGTCCACAGACACAGCTCAACTGATGCTAAAACATCACTATCACTATCACTATCTTCCCGTTAATCATCTATTTGCCAGAGCGGACACCAGTGATATCTCCATATGTCCTGTCTTATGCTAGTAGAACCCAAAGGCATCCACTTGCTCCAGGAACATAAAGAGCCTCAAACCATTATATTAGGTCATGGGAATGACCTAATATAAATGTTACTGGTATTTGGCATATCAAATACTACACGAGCAGCTAGCCAGGCTTGCCATGCAGGTGGCATACTGTTGTAGTCACCTCTAAATAAAGCATTTATTGATGAACCGCGGCCACGCGAGCTGGGCTGTGATAGTCTGGTCTGCTGGGTGGAGTTGTGACGAGAGGGAAGTCCGGATGTGGAAAATGGCGGGCCCCATGGAGTGGGGAAGGTGGTCTGGCTTGTTGTGAGGCTCTGCCGGGTGGCAGGCCAAGGCTAGAACCCGCCATGCCTCCCGGGCACCTCTTGAGCGGCTGGGCACAGGGAGAGCAAGTAGCAGCTCTGCCCCATGTCTGAGAGTCTCTGGTTCAGCATACCTGGGCCGGATGTTAAAACATATATACATATATGATATATGTATATAAATATATATTATATGTATATTCATATGTATTATATATGAATATATAAAGAACATTTTTAAAGCATTATAGTATAATAAATGCTGAGAATGTGTGCTAAGATTCAATACCGATTTTCAGTGGCATACCATGAGCAGTTTTATCATGGTGGTGTACAGTAATTTAGCACATTAATGTCATATATTTTAACACTGTAAGTAACCATGTTACCTAAACTATAATTAAAAAAATTTAAAGATCTCAATAAATAAAAAGAGAGTGCATAATATCAAAGCACAATAAAGGCCATATATTATAATCCCATATCTAATATTACAACTCAATAGTGAAAAACTGAAAGCCCTTTCTTAAAATCAGAAGATAATGACTGTCTATTATCACTTCTAATTTGATTTAGTATTAGAAGTCTTACCCAGAACTATTAAATAATTAATAACAAAAATACATGTCATTAAAACAGTGATGCTATCATTATCTTCAGATTATATGATAATATATGGAAAAAACCTAAAGACTCCATTAAAAAGCTATTAGAAACAATTAATAATTAGAGCAAAGTAGTTAGCTGCAAAATTAATGTACAAAAATCCATTGCATTCCCATATGCAAAAAATAATGAGAGGAGAAAATTTAAAAAGCAAGCTAATTTATAATTGTAATTTAAATATCTAGCATTAAATTTAATAAAAAATGGAAAAAATTTTATATGATGACAATTACAAGACACTCAAAATATTCAAAACAAAACAGTAAGTCATGGAGATGTTCCATATCATCATTAACACAATTTAAAATAGTTTATCTAACAAAAGAAACATACTAATTTAAACCAATTCCAATAAAAATTTAAAAGACCATTTTAAAGGAAAAGAACAAAAATGTGAAGGCTTATCAGTGAGTGAGTCATAAAAGACCTCAGGCAGCTATTGCAATTATAAGAGAAAAATGGAGGCACTGTGACATTGAAATTACTTTAAACTCTACTATAAAGTAACAGTATTCAAAACTATATGGTACTTGAGTAAAATTAAACACAGGATAAATGGAAGAAATATAAGATATAATTCAATATACAGAGCATATAATCAAAAGCCCAGTAATAAACTCACATATTGATATTTAATATATAAAAAGGTCCACTAATAGAGATTTTAATAGATATAAGAAAATCTTATCAACAAGTTCTGCTGGAAAAACTAGACAGCCATATTTAAAAGAATGTAGCTAAATATGCATTCATATATTCTAACATCATTAAAAAAAGAATCAAAGACTATAATGTAAGATCTGAAACTATAAAGTACATCATTACTAAAAGAGCACAGCCAAAACGTTCCAGGATTTACCATTATAGAGTCTTTGGAAGAGTCAATGACAATGAGTAGGGAAAGAAACACAATGGGACTAAAATTAAAAACTATTTATATAATGATTATTAATGTACAGAAAATATTAAAAGAACAAGAATACAGTCTAAGGAATGGGAGAGGATATTTTTACAACAGGAAACAAATATTCAAGGGGTTTAAAGAACTAATACAATTCAACAGCAGAGAAAACAAAATTTCAAGCAATTTGATTACAATATGGGCAAAAATTTGAATAAATGGCTGTGCAAAAAGACATACAGATGTTAATTGGCATATGAAAAATGTCCAAAATTATCCATCATCAGAGGAGTGCACTCAAATCCACAATGATGTACCACTTCACACCGATGAGAATGGCTTACATCAAAAGCAGTTTCTTAATTCAAAAGCAGAATTAAGAAACAAGTGTTAGAGAGAGTGTTGAGAGAAAGGAATTCTTGTACACTCTTGGTGGGAACTTGTACAATTGTTTTGGAAAGATTATGGGCTATTTTCAGAACTTAATTATAGAGCTGTCATATTTAGCAATCTCACAGTGCTATCAGAAGATACAAAAACATTAACAGAAATAAAATTGATATCTACCCAATATAAACTGCAGCATTCGTAATATCTAAAATAATGGCAGTGACCAAAGTGCCTATTGATAAGTGATTGATAAGTGATTGGATAAAAGACATGTAGCACATTTATACAATGGAATACTATTAAGTTGTATAAAAATGATAACATTTTTCTAGTCACAAGATGAAAGGAGCACAAGTTATTTATGCAAGGTAAAACAAGAAAAATGACATATATATGCTTGCAATATAAGGGTATAAATTTATGAACAGACAGAAAAAAATAAATGATCAGTGAAAGGTTGGGAGTGCAGTGATCAGGGGCGTCTGTGGAACTTCAGTTAAAACTATACATCACATGTCCCCAAAACCATTTTGGGGTGGCCCTTGTTCTTCCTGGTACCACTGGGTCATTGAAAATAAAGAGCAAGAGAGAAAAGAGATAAAGAGCCTGCCATAGAGGCAGGCTAGGGGAGGGGAGGGAATTGGGGACCTTGGTGGTGAGAAACGGGCAATGGTGGAGGGATGGGTGCTGGAACATGGTATGGCCGAAACCCAAACATGATCATTTTTGTAACTGTTTATCTCATGGTGGTATAATAAAATATATTTTAAAAAAGAACCTGCCATAGAGGCAGGCTATTGGAGGGGAGGGAATCGGGGGCATTGGTGGTGGGAAGTGGGTGCTGGTGGAGGGATGGGTGCTGGAACACTGTGCGACCGAAACCCCCAAACATGGACAACTTTGTAATGGTATATATCTCACGGTGGTATAATAAAATATTAATTAAAAAAAAGAAAACGCATTTTTAGACATAGCATCAAACTACCGGAGACCTGGTAGAACACATGTTACAAGGAATAAGCCCTGGTCCCCAGGCACTTGTTGGGAGGGTAAAATAGAAACAATATTTTTAATAGTATATATTTATGATAGTACTTTGCCTAAGTAGGAGAGGAAGAGAGTGAAAATAAGAAAAGATACTGGGATTTCTCTAAGTATAAAGAAAATAAACCCACTCCTAGTCCTGTTTATAATTCATGGTACTTTATTTACTCTGTTTAGGAATGTGAGATAATTATGATCTCTCAAGTAAGTTTCAGGTGTTGTTCCTGAAAGTGCAGTCTATACTTTGTATTCAAGATATAGGCATTCTCCAAATGTGCTTACCTGCTTCATAGTCTATACTGTGTATTCAGGATATAGACATTCTCCAACTGCACTACCTTGCTTCATAGTCTATACTCTGTATTCAACATAAAGACATTCTCAAACTGTGCTGCCCTACTTCATAGTCTAAATTCTGTATACAAGATATAGACATTCTCCAATTTCCCTGACCTGCTTTAGTCAGTCTATACTCTGTATTCAAGATATAGACATTCTCCAAATGCCCTGCCCTGCTTAATGGGAATAGTGACTACCACACTGTTGAAGACACTGCAATAAGAAAATATAGGGACCAAAACCTGCTAGATAGTTCAATTTTTGTTGTTGCTGATTTTGTGCCATGTACAGGTTCAGAGTGTACTCCTAGCTCTCTACTCTGTCCTCATTAATTACTCCTGGTGGTGCTGGGAGAAAATTATATGGTGCTGGGGATCAAACCTAAATCAGCCACATTCAAGGCAAAAACCTTACTGGCTATACTGTTTCTCCAGTCCCAGATCAATTTTTGTGTATAGTTGTGGATCTTTAATTAGATGTCAAAATTTAATATAAAACTATTTAAAATATTAAAAAGTCTTTTTTTCTTAATTATTAGGAGTTGGAATGATAACACAGCAGGTAGGGAGTTTGCCTTGTTTGTGGCTGACCTGTGTGCTATCCCTGACACCCTACATGGTACCAAGTACTGGCAGGAATTATCCCTGAGCACAGAGCCAGGAGAAAGTCCTGATTGCAGCCAGATGTAGCACCCCCCCAACAAAAATAAACAAACAAAATGCTAAGCTTCATAAGGCTAAATTGGCCTGACATCTGTTGCAGCATGAGGCTGCCAGTTTTCAGCCTCTGGAATATCTTATTTTTTTTCTTATCAGAGAATTTCAGTTTTGTTTTTTCTCCCCTCTACTCTTTTGCCAGTGGTACTGCAAAGAGCAGTCAAAGCATGCTTGAACTTTCTCAAACTCTAAGGATCTGGTATCACAAAACTTGAACTACCGGGGTTGTTAGAGTTCATCCTGTCCTACTTAAGTTTGAATGGTGATGGCAATTTTAAGGCAAGAAGCAAAGCAGTTAATTCGGGATCACGCTGTGACCTAGAGGCAAGACCAATCCTAGAACTAAGATTAGCAGGTTTACTGTTGCTTACAGTGTTTGAGTATTGCAAAACCTCTGAGAGGCCAGTGTGACCCTTCCCACAATATCCCAAATAAATAAGGTTTGAATTGACAAGTGTGATACCATTGAAGCACTGTTCATTTTTGACTTCTAGACTTCATCCTCTACAAGTAGAAAGAATGTACAGGTTCAGATATATTGCTTTCCAAGAGGAAATTAAAATTCATAAAATAAACTATTAAGGTCTTATTAAATTAAACATTCTGTTAATTCTTAGTCATTCTTGTGACTGAGTGACTGTTAGATTTTGCAGGTTAATGGATGTTAAAATTAAGCATAGTGATATAATTTTGTAGTGATGCATGTCTTAAGCTTGTTGGAAGTAAATCCTGTGTACTGGGAATGTAAATGTGGTTCTATAGAACCACCCCCAAAATGAAAGAAGTAAATGTGTCAAGCTTCCTGTGAACTACATGTGAAATAGCCAACATTACATGTGAACTAAATGTAATGTTCCATGATTCAATATTCCAAACTTTTGTCTTTAGACCATTTAAATAATCAGTGGTTTGAAGAAATAAATGTGCCACATTTTCTCCTGCCTTTTAAGAATTGCCTATGGGACTTAGTGAATTAGGCACTTTGCAAGAGCTTCTAAACCACAAGCCTTTATTTTACAATGCCCATGGCCATCAAGATTGTCCAAAGAGCACTCAAGTTGGAATTTTCCCTAATGGAATTGCAAAGTGTTTCAAATTAGCTATGCAGCAACTTGCTAAACCAAAGGTCATTGGTATATTTAAGTCCTTAAGGGCATTGCCTAGATCTGAAGATTATTATTACCATTATTATTGTTGATTAGGACACTTGCAAAGATTAGACTTCATTACTCCTGTTTATAACTTACCCCAGAGGTTGGAAAACTATGACTTATGGGCCCAATGAGGTCCACTGGCTGTTTGTGTGAGTAAAATTGGAACAACCATATAAATGTTTATATATTGTCTATGACTGTTTTTGTGCTGCAACAGCAGAGTTGAGTAGTTGTAAAATAGATGCTATGGCCCTGAAAACGTAATGTTTTCTACCTGACTTCTATAGTTTTTCACATATAGTCTGACATTATATTTCTCTCTGACTATGTTTCTTGTCCCTCAAACACACACACACACACACACACACACACACACACACACACACACACATGCACACCCTTTGAAAACATAAAGGAAGCTTGAAAGAGAGCAGTGTGGGGAAGGTACTAGTCTTACATGTTGCTGACCGAGACTCATATCCCTGACACTGTATACAGTTCCCTGAACCCCACCAGGAAGGGTTCCTGAGACAGAGAAAGGAGTAAGTCATGAACACAGGGGAGAGTGGCCCAAAATACATAGAAAATCCCTCCAAACAAAAAAAATCATAATTTCCTTGGACAAGATTTGTCTTTTAAAGTAAAATTTGCCAATCTGTGATCTAGACGACCAACATACCAATTAATCAAATTCTCATTTGCCTATGTCCATGCTGCAAGACTCCCAGATGACCAATTTCAAGCACTCAAACATATTTCATCAAGTTTAGTATTGAAAGAGATGTGCAATAGGATGAAATTTTGTATCTTCATCAGATGCAATATTCATAAATTGCCTCAAGAACATAGGGAAATATAGTAAAGCAATTAAAGCTGTAAATTTTAAAGTGTATCATTATATTTTAGCAAAATTAATTTGATTATAATTTTATATAATTTAATGAAGACCAAATTTAACAAACATTCACAAAAATCCATGAAAATTGAACCATTGGATCTTATGGGAGGATAATACAAGCTTCCCAGAGCACAGGGCTCCAGTAGGAAACTGCAGTGCTTAGAGATAAAATGAATTCTTTACCTTACTGGCATATTAAATTAGAAAGTTACAAATTTTAAATTATGTCTTAATGTTTAAGGGAAATATTTAAGCATTAACATATCCTCTAATTATCTGCATTGTATGTACCATGATAATGATTAAAATTAGGATGTATCTAAGCTGAATGGTGAATTTTCTTTAGACACTCAACAATCAAATTCACAAGTTCTCCACCCCCAAATAAATTTTATTTTAGGTTTAAAAAACAAACTCCCGGGGCCAGAGCGATAAGTCCAGCAGGTAGGGTGTTTGCCTTGCACGCTGCCGGCCTGTGTCGGCCTGGGTTCGATCCCCGGCAACCCATATGGTCCCCCGAGCACCGCCAGGAGTAATTCCTGAGTGCAGAGCCAGGCGTAACCCCTGAGCATCACCAGGTGTGACCC
The DNA here is from genome assembly GCA_021461705.1 of Cryptotis parvus. NCBI lineage: Eukaryota > Metazoa > Chordata > Mammalia > Eulipotyphla > Soricidae > Cryptotis > Cryptotis parvus. The sequence goes on from JAJIBD010003613.1 coordinate 19,932, forward strand.
AAAAAGAAAGACAAACTCCTTAACAAATGGTTTTGATCATAATGATTTTTATTGTTTCAAAATATTTGGTGGATAAATTTCCCATTCTTTTCATTAGCAGAAGGTGGTTTTGGAAATTTTCGTGGCCAATTTGCATATTCACAATATTTATGAATTGTGATACTAAAAAAGACAGAGAGAGATGTTTTTGCTGCTTTGCTGACACCTAACTAACATTGTTATCATGATTTAAAAGATTCTTGGTCGGTTTATTGCTTAATGTTCTCTTTTAACATTACTTTAAATTCAATAGACTTGGAAGCCAGATTGAGGTGAAGCATTCACAGTCTAAGGAAATTACAAAAGGAAGAAAATTCATCAGATGTATTTCTATTTGCGTGGGTTTTTAAAAAAGATATTTAACATTTTGTGTTTTTAAGTAAAAACCCACAAAACTAATTACTGTCAACTGAATTTTAAGTTTTCAGCTATCTAGCCAGCAGAAAGCTGTTATTAAGCCACTGTAAGCCTCCCTTTGCTTTTCTTCCCACATAAGAATCATTATTTTATTCACAATATTGGTCTCATAATAGAGGTTGTCAATCAAGATATTCAAGTTACTGCCTGAAAAAAGAAACAACCAAGGGTCTTTATGTATGTATATACACATATATAATTCTTATTCTTATATATCTACATACATAATTTTATTCCATATATATACATATATACATATATATGTATATTCTTATCCTTATTCCAATTGTTATTCAGAAAACAAATGAGAAAGACCCCTATTTGATGACACTGCAGCTCCTAGCTACAAGATCATACAAGATCATTTCTTTTTGTTAATTTTTAACACCCCTCCATTATCCTTTGATGGTTCTAGAAACTTTAGCATCTGGGCAGTGGGGAAAAATAGTTGGTAGCGAATCATTTATCCAAGCTCTTCTCAGAACAGCATTCACCATTAAAGGGGCTGCCAGTAACTTACACATAAGAATGGGCAAATCCATAGCTCACAGTAATTTGAATGGGATAAGCCAAGGGTACCCAGAACACTGCTATTTAATGTTCTAGTCAAGCTTAATGGTTCTGCTCTGAGTGTCTACTCTTGATTTTTTGCCCCAATCTTCTGTATTAATAATGAAAATAAAATAGCTTTAGTCTAACTAGCAAAACCTTTTCCATCTTTCATTATTTTTTAGATCATGTAAGTTCTTATGCAACTCTTCAGGGACTCCTTAGAATTCTGCCTCAATTATTTACTCATTATTTAAATTAAGATCAAACAAAACTGACTTTTACTTCAAAGTTCTCATTGTCAGCTATGCTCTGAAACTTTATCAAACTGCTGTAGATAGTTAAGATTTTGTAATAGTTGTTAGTTGTATAGTTGATTCACCTACATACAGGTCTAGTAAATAAAGTTGTAATAGTTGCAATTCACCTACAATACAGGTCTAGTAAATCATGAAACATGACAGAAGGCAGTGCTATTCAACTAAAAGAAATTTAAAATAATCTGTGCCTAATTTTAAATTTTCTAGTGATAGGAAAGTCATTATTTATAGACGGAGATTATACTATGGTTTCTAATAAGGGAGCCAGCCAATACCATTTGTGATCATGCTTGAATTTAACAATGAAAAAGATAAAGTATAACAATAAGCTGGCATAGAATTTTTTTGTTGCTGTGCTTCAAATGAGGTAAGATAGTGACAAGAAAAAACTGAAACCCTTGAGGTATTAATACATATGAATTGTGCCTACCAAAAAGACAGAGATAACATGTCTGGATGTAGTATAAAGATTTACAGATCTCTTATCTCCTTAAAGCATCCACCACTGTTCCAGAAGAATTAGCTATAGAAAATAAATTTAATTTGGTTCTTTCATTTCCCATAAATACTTCAGTAGTATTAACAAACTTTAGGTATATATTCAAAATGCTCATGGTATAGCAAATATCAGGTGCATGCCTCAACTGCTGGTCTCATCTACTATGCTGAGCTCACACTTCCCTTGTTTCAACCATATTTAATACTGGCAATTCTTTAAGAGCATTGTATTGTGTTATCTCTCTAAGCCTTTGTAGTACTGTCTACGCCCATTCCCAGAACACATCTGAATTCTAAATTATCCTTAGAAAGTTCTTTTGAAAAAAAATTCTGTGTATAGAACCATTATTTACACTTTATTATGTTTGTACATCAACCCGTTTCTTTAAACTGCACTATAAGCCCTTCTTTATAATGCCCTCTTCTTTTTTAATGACCTTTTCTTTTTATGTCCCCTTTTTTACTCTATAATCTGCTAGGTACACACTGTATGCTTGATAAAACCTCACTATGAAATGATATATCACACTTGGGCTTTTCTGTCTGGATTTAATCAGATCCTGGTTTCAGAAGATTCTGCTTTTAAAGCAATGAAGAGAAATCTCCAGCACAAAATTCTCCAAGGACCTTTAAACTCTCATATTCAACTCTCTATTATACTTATCGTTTGAATGTTACAATTGCAGCAGGTACATTGTGCCTACTTTTTATGTTCCCAATCTGATTTTATTCCAATAGTTCTTGCCTAATTTCCAAAGTCAGATTTCCATCTTTGCTCATGGATGAGTAGTACCCTATTTTGTGGGTGTATGTGTGTGTATATGTGTGTACACATACACACACTAGATAGATATTACAATTTCCTTAACTACTTTTCTATTATTGGGCACTTAGGCTTTTTCCATATCTTGTCAATTGGCAATAATGCAGATCTACATAGTTGAGTATATGTCCTTTTAGGATTAAATTTTTGTATTTTGGGCGTAGATACCTAGGAATGGGATGAAGGGTTGTATGGAACTTCTGCACTTAATATTTGGGAAGTCTTAAAATCATTTTCCAAAGAGGTTCAACCAAGTAGCAGTCCCACCAGCAATAAAATCCCCCCCCCCCCCCCACCCCCCCCCCCCCCCCCCCCCCCCCCCCCCCCACCCCCCCCCCCCCCCACCCCCCCCCAAAAAAGAAAAAAAAACAAACAAAAAACCCCAAAAACAAACACAAAACAAAAAAAAAAAAAAAAAACCACGGAAAAAAAAAACGCCCCACATTTTAAAAAAAAAAAAAAAAAAAAATAAAAAATTAAAAAAAAAATTCAATTTTAATTTTTGCCACATCCCTGCAAGCTCTTAATTTTTTCCCAACTTTCTTGATTTAGACCATTATTTCTGGCACACGAACCTTCAGATCAGATATTTGTTGTTCTCTTTTCTGGCTTGAAATCTTTGTGACTCAGCTTCCACAGTGCATCAGTTGGGGTTCTTCCTTGCAAGATGCAAAAACTTACTGTGGCTGATTAAGCAGAAAACAAGTTCATTAAAGGATAGTGGCTAACTCCATAGTATTAATGGGAGGTTTAGCGAACTAGGCTTAATGCCAAATTTCCAGGAATAAGGTCCCAAATCATGTTCCAAAACAAGCCTGATGAAAAGGTTTGTCCCCCCCAGAATCGCTCTATTGAATGAGCTTCTTTCCATATTGCAGCCTTGTTAAACAGTGCTACCTACATTCATGCCAGGACCTGATTCTCCCATTACTATCCTGCTTAAAGCAAAGGATTTCTATTCTTCTTTACCAGACAAACGTATCATTTACTGTAAATGAACCATTCATTCAGATTTCTCATTTCTGAATTGATTTCTACAGAAAGTAAATCTCATAGTGGAGAGCAGTTCTGTGTTTATGTTCTGGCGATAGGGGAAATCATGAAGGCATTTTCATGTTTCTACAATCGGCAGGCAGACCTCATAAAAAAAGAAAAAAAATCTTGACACAAAAGATATTTAAAGGAAAACAGACAGTGAGAAAACACTACCAGTGTCTATTCTATATAACATGGCCCAAATTTTGGCATTGTATTTCTCTTCCTGTTAATAGTGAACCTCAACCAATTTGCATTACCCATTAAGTGAAACTGGTTTTTATACGACCACTACTGAAACCTAAATATTTTATAAAGACAAATTTTTAATTATTCTAGAAATCTCTGTGAGCTCTTTGGAGCAGTATTGGACTACAAACTCTGGAAAAACAAAGGTCTGAGTTAGAAACTTGATGCCTTTTTTGGTATTTTTTGAGAGTGCCAGAAGATTGAATGCAGGGCCTCCACACATACGAGGTATCTGCTGTACTTCTGAGTCACAATCCCAGCTCCTCCTCTCCACTTTAGCAAGTGCATGACTTTTGTGAACAAATTGTAAAGGGCTGTAAAACAAATTCCATGACTTTCCTTTCCCCAGTACCTAGTCCACATCTGATATGCAGGAGATATTTAATAGTTATTTGTTGAATGAATAAGCAGATTTTTTTAAAATTGCATAATTGAGTTTTTTAATTCCTGTTCTAATCATGATGAGCAAGGTCAAACTGTGTTAACAGATAACATGCAAAACTCAGTGGATTAAAGCTATAAAGTTCACTTCCTGGCATGTCTGCTAAGGATTGGATGGGGCTCTACTCCATATCATCCTTATTCTGTGAGGCTGATGAATGTCCATTCCACTTTGGAAGATCGTGAAGGAACACAGAGAGTACAGTGAATTATGCATTGTTTCTTAGAACTTCCAAAACAGAAATAAAGTTGAATCATGCTTATGCATTTTTATAGCCACCATTATCGTTAAGTGGGAAAAAAAGGCATTTTTAAAGGGAAAGTTGGAAATATATGACAAATAACAGAAAGGATGACCTCAATATTTTTGTATCTAGATTATATCTATTTCATGTGATATGAAGAGATTATATATACTTAAAAACTATAAAAGTAACACATAACTCATTGGGTTATTGTGAAAAATCACTGAGACACATACAGTTAATGCCCAATATATCTATCCATCTCTCTATATATAGATAGATAGATTTAAGTACTGTTTTTAAACTCTGGAAAATTCACAATGAGAATTACAGTATGAAGTGAGTGAGGATATAAGGATTCACGCATCCTCTGCCCCCCCCCCACACATACATGCACACCATACTCTCACTTATCTTCATAACAAGGCAGCTGAGACTCAGGAAATAATATCAACAGTGAGTTAACAACAGGAGACAGAATACTGAAATCTGAAAGTGGAATATACAATGAATGGGTGTGATAGAACTTGACATTACCTTGAAGCAACCTTCTTTGTAATTTTCCTCCTGCTTATCTAATGATGGCCTTTATGACCTTCCTCTTGTCAGTCAGGAACTATGCTGCCTCAAGGAGAACTCCGTGTTGAGTGACAGAAGTGTAAAGAAAAACAAAATCACTTTGTTTAGTTTTTATTCTGAACTCCAAAACCTTTTCTGAAGTCTGTATTAGAAACAACAGCTTTGACAAGCCCTGCTTTTTTGATATACAGAGTTTTGTGAAAGCAAAAAGGGTTTCTGAAATCAAAACAGAGAGCCCCAAGGAATCAATGAAGAAAGGGTACAAGCTATGGCTGTAAGGAACAAGAAGGAAGCAGGTCAGAGACTGTTACATCTGTAGTGGAATAAGATAAAGTCTACTTGATCACTAGGGTAGGCAAGAGATAGAGGATAGGAAGGTTTACAATCTTTAGGGAGATTGGTAAGGTCAAATATATAGAGCTCATAAAGGGGAGCAGCAAACAGAGAGAAAGTTAGTTTTGAGATGGAAATCTCCTCTGTGGGCGTTAGGGACAAGAGAAGACAAAGCCTATAGACTTCCATTACGATTTGGGTAAGCCCTACATATAGCCACCCTGAAAAGCCAAGTCAGTCATTTCTCTAAAGAAACCAGTGAACCAGTTCATGAAAGTTTCTGTTAGTAATCTTCATTGAGTTACAACTTAAGCGGATGTTCTCAGTCCCTTCGAATGGCATCAGCCTTGTGAAAAATAAGCAATTGTTATCAACATAAAGTCATCAAAGGAAGAGTATGAGCACTTATCCTCTAGCACATGGTTAAGAAAAGTTCTCCCACTCTAGGTTACTGTTTAACTTCTGTGAGTTGTTTTCTCAGCCCAATATCTGTCTTATATTACACCCTGCCCACCTCTCTCCCACAAAAAAAAAAACACCTGGATTATATCTCTGGATCTATTTCGTCAAGAAATTATTTCTGGGTGCATGTAGTAAAGGTATCTTTGGAGAATAATTTAAGACCACAACATACAGTATTTCACTTATAGATCATTCCTTCTAATAAATAAGAAATAGCTAATAGTTTTTACTACCACCATTATGCTAAGCCCCATTAAGCACCCTAAGTGAAATAGCTTGCAAAAGCATCATCTTTATTTTGTAGATAGGTGAAATAGAAGTTGAGAGCATTAGATGTCAGGATGATATGAATCCAGAGGGTTTGTGCTAAGCATTCAGAGGTTTAGCCAAACTTCAACATCCCATTATTATTTGGGAGTAAATTGTTAGCACCTCTTCCTGTACTACAATAATTCGAGCATATTTTTCAACATGAGAGCTTGTTATAAATTAGGAACTGAGTTAAGTACAGAGCAAAAGAAATCAATTAGACACAACATCTCTTGAACCATTCTGGTCTCTGCTGCAGTGATACACTAGTGCCCCAGTTCTAAACTGTGCATATGATTTCGCCATGGAAAGCCAAGGAAATTGCTCTATGGGACATTTACCACCAGATACACATGTAACACTGGGTAAATAAATCACTTCATCTGCATGTGTTCTGTTTCCTTTAGATGTTTTCAGTCTTCCAATTATAAGATCCTGGCTCTAGGACAGGAAAATTCTGAGTTCCAGCTATCACTTTATTTCAAGTAAGTTTGTTGGTGAGCTAGAATCTAATTTATTCACTGAAGACCAAGTTGAGATAATCCAGAGGCACAAAATCACTTCTATAAGCATAAAAATATCTAGACTGGAAATTATATTCTCTTCTGGCTCTGACATCTAATTGTTGAGGACTTCAGCGTGGTCACTAAGGTGAAGAGACATATACTTCTATTAGGTCTCATGCATTTGCTATTCTAGTGAATTTTGTTTGTAAAACCACCCAGTTTCAAATTCTGCATTCACTACAGCTTTCCTTCTTTTCTACCTTCTGCTTGAACACCTCCTACTTCACACATCTCTGGGCTTCACTTCTTAAGAGGTAGTAGTGAACTTTGTAAGAGAATCAAAATCAGACAAGTCTTTGCCCAGTCTCAACATAATGACCTTGGGCATAAACTCAGTCACTCTCAATGTCAGGTTCCAAATCCATCAGTTGGAATTACAACACCTGCCTCATAAAGATTTTGAAAGATAAAAAAACAATGTATCTCATGAATACAACAAAGCACAGGAAGAGTATTTGCTATTGGTAAGTTATAAGATACCTACCCCATGTTTATACTGCTGCTCATTTCATTTGTTCACCTTTTTAAATTAACCCAAACCTCCACTTTTACTAAAGCAGTAGGAATACATCTCACTGCAAACTCAAGGATATTTGTTTTGACATGTGCACAGTGTATTGGTGGTTAAAAGTTATACTCTACCAACATAATCTCAAGACTGAGATTTTAAAAATTACATTATTTTTCTCCAAAATTAATTTCCAGTGAGAACATGGGCTCTGGGCTCAGACTGCAAGTGTCCAAATCCCAGCTCTGCCATAGTACCCACAGGATGATGCTATACAAGAAATCCAATTTCTCTGATTCACAGTTATCTCTATATTACACAAAAATAAATTTACTCTATTGAATTCGAGTTGTGAAGATTAAATAAAATGCTGGTCAAGTGCCTGTGGTAGACAGAGTGAACAAGCACTGCATGTTATTATTTTTATTGTTATTTTTTTGTTGCTAATGAAGCCAGCATATTGAAATGTTCTCAAGCTGCAGTAAACAAAGTTTTGTGAATTCTATTACTTAATGTTCCTTTCAAATATACTCTTTTCTCTCCCAGCACAAGCCACCCAGAATCCTACCCAGAATCAGTGAATAACCTTCTCAGATGCCAACTTCCTCCAAACTACTGCTTACCTGACTGCTCTCCATCTTTTTAAAAATTTTATTTTAAGTTTTTATTGAATAATACTGGCTTACAATGTTGCACCTGTTTAGTGATGCAATGTCATGCCTCATCATCAATCTTAAAATGTTATGATTACAAGGAAAAGATTGTATCTTAGATGTGGTAATGAATAGTAACTGAAATGCTATGTATATTCAATAATTATGTTGTATAAATAAAAATAATGCAATGCCATATGTCAATTACGGCTCTAAAACAAGGGGAAATGTCATAGATTGACAAAATATAAAAATGCAAAACAAAAACTTAGACCAGCTTCCTCTTTTTAAGCAGCAAATCGGGATTCCTCTGTTCTTTATTTTTCTTAAAGATAATCTCTTCTTGCTCAACACATTTATCAGCTTTTGATTTTGGTCTTTGATTTTTTTTTTTTTTTTGTTTTTGGGTCACACCCCACAATACTCAGGGGTTTCTCCTGGCACTCAGGAATCACTCCTGGCAGTGCTCCGGGGACCATATTGGATGCTGGGGATCGAACCCAGCTAGCATGGGCTGGCTGCGTGCAAGGCAAACGCCCTACCCTCTGGGCTATCACTCCAGCCCCTGATTTTGGTCTTTGATTTTGAGGGGTAAATATGCATTCTTTAAAAAACTGAGATAGCATTTCTTTACAAGACTCAAGCATTTTAGGATACTCTTTTACATATCTTTTGAACGTATCTTACCCCACCATGCCCACATCCAAATACAATATAATATCCCTTTTATCACCATTCTTTAAAAATGTTCCACCCTCTTATCCTTTCCCTCTTCCCTTGGAAACCTAAATTTGACAAAGTCCAAAAGTTTGCTTTTTTTCCTTCCTCCCTTCCTTCCTTCCTTCCTTCCTTCCTTCCTTCCTTCCTTCCCTCCCTCCCTCCCTCCCTCCCTCCCTCCCTCCCTTCTTCCCTTCCTCTCTTTCTTTCTTCCTTCCTTCCTTCCTTCCTTCCTTCCTTCCTTTCTTTCTTTCTTTCTTTCTTTTTTTCTTTCTTTCTTTCTTTCTTTCTTTCTTTCTTTCTTTCTTTACTTTCTTTCTTTCTTTCTTTCTTTCTTTCTTTCTTTCTTTCTTTCTTTCTTTCTTTTCTTTCTTTCTTTCTTTCTTTCTTTTTCTTCCTTTCTCTCTCTCTCTTTTCTTTCTTTCTCTTCCTTTCTTTCTCCCTCCCTCTTTCTCTCTTCCTTCCTTCCTCCCTCCCTCTTTTCTTTCTTTCTTTCTTTCTTTCTTTCTTTCTTTCTTTCTTTCTTTCTTTCTTTCTTTCTTTCTTTCTTTCTTTCTTTCTTTCTTTCTTTCTTTCTCTTCCTTCTTCCCTCCCTCCTTCCTTCCTTCCTTCCTTCCTTCCTTCCTTCCTTCCTTCCTTCCTTCCTTCCTTCCTTCCTTCCTTCCTTCCTTCCTTTCTTTCTTTCTTAATGTCCAACTGCAATTATGCAAAGCACTTGAGTTTAATATGTTCCATGAACTCTCAACTTAGCTAGATTCCATTACATCTATTTATGCATCAACACTAAACTTGACTAGTACTGTTGTTTTTGATCTGGCAATAAAGAACCATTTATTTTCTTGAATGAGAGCTTCAGAGCTCTGTGCTTGCCATGGACTCCTGCCCTATCTCTGCACTTGGAATAGACTGATAGAATACTTTGTATAGAATGATTAACCTCCTATAGAATGACAGAATACTTCTAAAAAAGCCTCCTGAGCCTGTGCTGTATATATTCAATGTGATCTCAGAACAGTGCTTATTTGTGTCTGTTCATTGCTTTGCTTACTTTTTACCCGCTGAATTCTAAGTCCTCCCACAGAAGGTTATAGACATAACAGAAGTCTATTTTGCTTGTCACTGTATGTCTGTCACAGCTTTTAACTGGATGAAGAGAAGAATAGAAATTACTCAGACGGTGGTAACTGATACAGAGAGCCACTGATACTAAGGTATGTTTTTCCTTCAGAATGTCACCAAATAATGATTTAGCTAACTACACATGATGATGAGAGACATATTCATCTCTCATGCACACACAGCAGGTATCTGACTAATACTGATTGAACAAATCACTAAGTATATACTTGTTCATATACCACTAGCTTATAATTCATGATTACAAAAAATTATTGCAAGAACTTATCTGTACTTTCAAAATGCATCTTAAAAGGGAGATGAATTATGTCTTACCCATGAGATTTAAATGTGGCAGTAATTTTCATATGACTTTTAAATGTATCAAAGAAATACACAAAGCAGATGCTCTTATTTCAAAGACTCAAGTGACTTTTTTTAATAAAAAGGAGGAATTATTCTAATGGAGGACTCCAACACAATAAAAAGTATAAATATCTGACTTAAGTATTAATATTATAAATCATGACTTTAATTTTAAATAAATTGGTTCAATAAAAATGTCTTATGAAGCAGATGATAGTACAAGTTATTTCAGTATCAGAGTCCCAGTAGTAGATAAAAACCATGTAATTAAAATATCATTAAAACAACAGGTCTATAAAAGCTGATCTGACCCAGTTCTATAGAAAATCAGAAAGATAGCTTTAAACATTCCAGTGAAACTTTGAGGCAAAATATTAAGATAATAGGCTTAAGAAATCCTGACTCAAAAAACTTTCTTTACCTTATACTATATACTGCATGTGTAACTATTATCATTGTTATAATTATTTGTAAAGAAATCTATTTTACTATAATTCTATTCACTGTAATTTCCTTAGTAACAGGCTGCTCTCCCTTTCTTCTAAAAACTATTAAAATGTCATTCACATCACATTCTAGATGTGGATCCAGCTATTCCCAATAGCTATTCAAAAAACATAATCACCATAATTACTGTTGACATCTAATTAACATTCAGCTTCCTTTCTACAGCATCTACAGCTGGACAAACCATCTATTCCTGGATAAAAGCGAATGCTCTGTTGCCTTTTCTTCAAAAAATAAAAACAAAACCAGAATGCTAAACACCTGGGCTGTGTTTTTGTTCTTCCTATAAATGGTGGTTAGAGGTAGGACAGTTACCAGAACACCTTTCTAAATATTCCAAATATTAAATTGGACGAGGTCATGAAACATCAAATCTTTTCAATGGCTTTATAGGATTGCTGATGTTAGTCTCCAATGTAAGAGTTAATTAAAGAATGACTTCCAGAGTTTTCTAATTCATAGGCTTTCGATGACATGTTCCTATTCAGCTCCTTTTCATCTGACTTATTTCATCACTTTCCTTTTCTTTGATCTCTACATAATATTCCTAAAGCCCTTCCAGCTAACTAGCATCATGTTCTCTCACTTCTGAGACTTTAGCTATGCTACTCTCTTTTCTTTGCTAATGTGGTGGTTGGGGTGTGAGCTTTGATACTGAACAATCCAGTTTTGTATAACTGTGCTCCGTGAGTGCTCTAATGAGCTTTAAGACTTTGAGCATGATAACTTACCCTCTGAGTACCCTTTGAATTTTTCCTTTGTTAAATAAGCCTAGTATCTAACAAATGATTGTGAAGATAAATATGCATAATATATATTAATTTCTGCATTTATATATTAAACATTTGTTTTTTTCTCTTCAAGTCTTCTGGTTTGAGTTCTTTTAATGTTTGGTTTTGCTTTGGGGCCACCTCTGGTAGTACTCTGGACTCACTCCTGGCTTTGTGCTTAGGGATCACACCTCTTGGGCTTGAGGGACCATATGGGGTGCCAGGGATAAAACTCATGTCAGCCACAACAAGGCAAATTCCTACCCACTATTCTATCTCTCCAGCCCTTAGACCATTTTTCCCCAAAATCCCTACTTCATATCTTTGGCTAGATTTGGTCTCCACGCTGTGTGTTCTACAGTGCCCTATACTTGGACATTGTGTTATCATCAAACTGATAATTTCTGTGTCAACTGTACTAGCCTTTACTCTAACTGGGCTTATACAGTGGTAGAAAAATGAGAGAATAAACTGTGCTAAATCTAGTGAAACAAATTCTGAGATTAAATATAATGGCGAGAATATGCTGTTATAATAAGATAATGAGAGAACAAAATACTCTCTGTGGGGGGCACTATGTTCAGTTGGGAGTTTTCTGAGGTAGTAAGATTTGAACAGAGCCCTGTTGGACCTAAAGGAGTGGTTATGCAGGGTTTAAGACAAGAGAGTTCATAGAGAACCACTGAAGCAAAGACAGTATGATGTGACTAGTGTAAGGTGATGATATGACTTGTTCCATTCTCCTTCATTGAATTAACATGTCCATATATGTTACATATGTCCTCAATTGTCACATATATCCTCTACTTTAGAGATAACAAAATGGTACTTCCCTGTTATGTGTGTAGTTGCAAACAGTATGATCCTTTTTTTCTGTTAAGATTTTGCACTAAAGAATTGTCACCTGTCACTTGTCTTCCCGTTGTTCGATTTGCTCAAGTAGGTGCCAGTAACGACTCCATTCGTTGGGAATAAGGTCCATTATTGTTACTGTTTTTGGCATATCAAATATACCACAGGTAGCTTGCCAGGCTCTGCCATGGCTCTGGGTTCATCCCAGAGGTCCCGGTACTTTTCTATGTCAGACAATCAACCATCCAGGGCCCACGGGTCAGAGCCGTGGGTGTAGACAAGCATGTCTCCTGTCTGCCACCTGCTGAAGCAGCTGGACACTGCAGCCACACCTGCAACACCTTGAGGGGCAGCCTAAAGAATTAAGTCAGAAAAAAATAGTGAAAGAAAAATTTCTAGAATTTTTCTGGGTTCTTATCATCATGATGACTGGGTTATAAAATGAAACCTTATTACTGAGATGAGAACTGGAATTCTGTTAAGCAATGTAATTTTTATCAACTACAGTTCTCTAGATGTTCTCAACAGGTGGAGCCTGTACTTCACCATCCCCTTCCCATATCTTTCCTTAGAAAATCTGGCTATGTCTAGACATATTCTGAAGTCACAATTTAGCAGGTTACTGGTGTCTAAAGGGCAAGAAAATGCTAGACATCCTGTAATTCACAGGGTAGCTCCCACAATAAAACATGAGGCAGACCAAGCACTTAATACTGGCCCTAGAAAGGAATCTTCTTTAAACCCCTACTTCTGCTTCTGACTCTATCTTTAAGTTATAGGGACTTGTTCCCCTGTAATAGTGTTCTTCATTTATGAGCAGAAAGATTTCAACATATGAAAAGCATCATCTTTTCCCAAAGAAAAATGTGTATCTCTGAGGATCAGGACACAGAATATTTTGTTTTTAAGATGTGCCCTGGTAAATGATAGAACTTTCTTCATCTCCTGGTGAATAAGAAATTCTCAACTCTGAGAGTCACTAATACAACATAGAAATAGGGTTCACCTGGCATTAACATTCTGTTACAAGGGTCAGAGTTAATAGCCCAGCTGATAGGGCAACTGCCTTTCATGCAGTCAGTCCAGGATTGTCCTGGGTTCAATCCTTGGCATCCCATATGGTCCCCTGAGCACCTCCAGGAGTAATTCCTGAGTGCAGAATCAGGAATAACCCCTGAGAATTGCTGGGTGTGACCCAAAAAAAAAAAAAGAAAAACAGAAAAAGTCTGATACATTGGAGACAGCTCTTTGATGCACTGTTTTTCTTTCTTTAAGGTACCGAAGGTCACATCAACCTCTGTAATAATTAAAGAAAATGCAATGTCATATTCAGTATAAACACAAGACTAGTTCTAGGTATGGTTTATCACTTCATGAAAGAATACCTTAAGATATTCTTTTATTCTGTCATGAACCAGACTCCATATTTTTCCCTGCTCTGGGGTATATACATGACTTTCTAAATGGACTATAGTTAATGATATTCAAACTTTGCACAAACAATCTGGGAAAGCCAGTATGCAGATAGGAGTTCTTTATTGTATTTTCTCCACCCTCTCTTATTGTTTGACCTCAGGCCAGTTTACTTGAAATTTGATGGAATGTAACTAAGTTTTACCAATATTATTCCATGACTGGAGTAACACTCTCTAGTCCCATCTTCATGTAGCTCAACTAGGCCATGAAGGTAACAAGCATCACTGCAATTTTCTCCTTTCTTTTAACAGACCATAGTGATTGCATGCTTCTACTGCCTTTAAATTTTTTAACACATTTAGAAAAAAATTAGGCACCATGATTTATAACTGTGTCATGTTAGTTTTCAATCTTAGAATTTTCCAGCATCAGTCCCACAATCAGTGTCTATATCCCAATGCCCCCAAGTTCTGTTACCCCCAGACCCCCCAAACCTGTCTTATCTTTAAGATTAATAATTATAATTAATATAATTACATAATAGGACTATCTTTAAGATTAATTATTATAGTTTGGTCTCATGCTTCAGTATCAATTATATATCAATTTTTCCCCACTGATGTGTCCAAGGCACTGACCCTGGATCCTTTTAACTCACATTTGGCCTTTTCTTACTTCCTTTCTCCATTTCTCCCCTTCCTTGACCTTTTCATTATTGTAATCTAGGGTCAAAATTTTTCCACACTTAGTACTTTGCATTCTCTTGCCATATTATTCTAAGTATCACAGATTAGAGAGATCATTCAGTACTTGACCTTCCTCTTATGGCTTTGTCAAACATTTGACTTCTGGCTAGTCGGCTGAGAGCACACCTACAGACCATCATGAGCAAATCAACTATCTTCCTGGGTGCTTGCTATGCATTTTACAGGTAGCTCTTATATAGTTTCTCATATTAACTTTATTAGTGCCTGAATTTCATCTCACTTCATTCCTTTTTCTACTTGAAATATAGGTTTCAAAGCAACAAAGGTGTGATAAAGCTCTCCTCATAATACGTTCTTTTCTTAGCATAATAATTAACACAGGTAGCTTTCCAGGCTCTGCTGTGCAGGTGGGATACTCTTGTATTGCCTTTCATCTCGTGCATTTATTGATGAATGGGGAAAAATCAGCTTTTCTGCTGGGTGGAGCTCTGACAAGCTGTGGAGTCGGTATGTTGAAAATGGCGGTCCTCATGGTGTGGGGGTTCTTCTGGCTTCTTGTGAGGCTCTGCTGGGATGGTGGGCCAGGGCTAGGACCCGCCTTCCCTCTTGGGTGCCTCATGATCAGCTGGGCACAGGGAGAGCCCATAGAAGCTCTGCCCCATGTATCTCCAACATGCTATCTGTGAGTAAATTAGCTTGTAAAGGCAGGTCTTAAAAGAACTACATCGCTGCTGCCATCTTGACTATAGTCCCCATATACATCTTGAGTCAAATGGCATGATGCTAAAAAACTTTTTCTTGTACTTTGCTTCTTATTGACTTTAGTTGTGGTACCTGGCGAAACTTTTCTTTCTGTCAAAGCAGTCACCTCTTCATTTCTGTTCCCCACAAATTCTTTATTTTCTCCCAATTTGTTAGTCTGGGTCCATGAAACATTTCTCATGGAATATGTTTTTCATTCCTGCATTGTTAGAATAATCTGATAGATTCCTCTGAAAAATGCAAAAATGATCAGATTCAAGCAGAGTCTCACATGTGTTAGGAGTAACAGAAAGTAAAAAGGGTGTAACTCTTGACCTAGTGGTCATGCTTTTTTTAAAATGGAGCTTAAAATTCCATTTGCTTTTACTGTCAACTCTAAGTATTTTATTAAGATGCTAATGCTAAAACACTCTTCCCATACTCTATGATACACTTGCTTTGTCATCTTTTGCATTATCAAGCCCTTGATTTGGGAGTTGGCTTAATTTGTAGAAGGCCATGAAAAACAATGGAATGTGGGGTATGTTACACTCCTCAAAGCAAACTGGTCACTTGATCATTTTGTATCCAGGATATTGCAAGAAAAATTTACCCCTTCTCTTCTTCACAACTCCTTGAAAGAAAATGCTGCTCTCTCTCAATCTATATTCAAGGATAATTGGAGATACTGTTTCAATTATGTTGGGCATGTTATACACTCAAAAACAATTTCTTTGTTGAAGATATTGAACATCTGTCTCAACATCACTTTTTAAGATATTTAAAGATAACTTTTAGATGAAGACAAGAAAAACCTAAATTCTCTTTAATACTACCCATGGGTTGCTATTATATTTTTAAAGAAACTATCATCTACCTTATTATTTTTTGGGGGTGTTATACTTGGCAATGCTCAGGGGTTACTTCTGACTCTGCACTCAGAAATTACTCCTGGAGGTGCTCAGGGGACCGTATAGGATGCCAGGGATAGAACCTAGGCCGGCTGCATGAAAGGCAAATGCCCTACCCTCTGTGCTGTAGAGCTGGCCCTATCTACCTTGTCTTCCTCAGATAAAACACTGCTTTTCTCAGGAAGATGGCTAACTTATTCAAAGTCATAAATGAATCAGAGATAAATCACACATTGAAACCTACTTCTCTAGCTTCCAGACGGATACACCAAGAGAAATGAACTACTATTGTCTGTTGCTGGTATCATAGAACTACAGAATTACTAATTTATCTAGAAGTGCTAATTATAATTATATCAAAATGTGAAATTTTGGGTCCAAGAATTCCAGAGAGGTTTCTCTGAATCTTTAAGGAAAAGATGGGGAGGAACGAGAAAAAAAAAGAATGGGAACAATAAATGAAATGGAAGATAAATAGGTAATAATTTGTAGTTCTCCATTTTTTATTGTTACCAGGCTAGCTTAATTTCTGTGTGTTTGTTTAGTGTGGGTCTGAGGAATGAATCCAAGGACTTACACATGCACATATTTACAACCTAATATTATTATGGGTTCAACAAATTAAAAACTACCCATTTGAATTGGATCTCTCATTTTCCATGTTGACAATTCTGGAGCAAGTTTAGATAGTTGAACCCAGGTCTTAGTAAATAATAATATCAAGGCCTCTCCCAAAACCTTTGTCATGCAATAGGTTACTGTTGATTTTTCTCCCTTTCTATTTAATTTAAAAAAAAATTATTTCAGGTACCATGGCATACAATACTGTTAGTGGTAGGGCTTCATGCTTAAGACATTCTAGCACCACACCCTCCACCACAGTGTCCATTTCCCGCCAGTAGTAAGCTTCCTAAAATATTTTATATACAACATCAATTCCCTTAAGTGTTCAGGCCTTTCCCCTTATTAAAGTACTAGAGAGGTTTTTAAATTATAAGCAGTGAATTCTGGCATGAAATAAAGTGCAGATATAAAATATTTACATGTTACCCTTTGCTTATTTGCTTGTTTCGGGGTGGTGTTTCCTCGTGGTAGGCCATTCTTGGTTCACTGAGCCAGCTGTTCAGTGCCCAACGTTCATGGTGAGGGCCTGAGGGTATGCGACTACTCAATCCAAGCATGTGGTGCTGCTCGGGATCTGCAGGGTGAGGATTAGCCAGGCTACTCTAACGGTGTGCCAGGGTCACCAGGGTCACATCACACTGTGCCCGACCTCATGCAAGGCAAGTACCTTAGCCTCCGTACTATCTCTCTGGTCCACGCTTATTTTTCTGATGGATTTTGGGTAGAGATGATACCTGAGCTATTGAGCGGGCACTGTTCCCCCCACCTCCCAATGCCACATGTAATTAGAAACTGAAGACATGACAGCCCAGAGACTGACTCAGGAGTATTCTTGAAGTGTCACAAAAAAAAAGGAGGGTGTTAATCTGAGCACTGAAGACCACTGGTCACTGTCTTCTGAGAACTGAAGATGTGGCCTGAAAAGGGGCAATACTAAAACTAAGACTGTTTCTGAAAGGCATACTGATTCAGGATGGCTAGGGAAGGAGTGACTGAAAACTTTTTCCTCCCTTTCTCCCCCTAGAAATGAATGGGGTATTGACTTGCCCACAGAATTTTTTATCATTCCCTGCTTAGGTTTCACTTCTATAAGACTTGTTTTGTCAGAAAGGTAGCTCTTGAAATTTCATTTTAAGTCTAATAGCTTTTTGGGAAAGAAAAAGCTTGAGAAGCTTTTTGATATGATAAATTACTGAATTGAATGGCAATTAGAGTCCTTTCTTAGAGATGGTATGCAAGCTCCAGAATTAACCATGGAGCTGAGGTCATTTAAGGAAGTGTTTAAATAGGTAGGTATGTTTACCCCAAAGAAGAAAGCATACAACTAGTTCACAGCTGGCCTTTTCTAGGCAGAAGTCCCACTACTGATGGTTACTTATGCTGCTGTGGCTATTATTAGGACTAGCTAACCTTGTTAGACTGCTTACTTACTATTAGCAAGGAGCTTCTCTGCATTTTGAGTGCTCACTTATTTAATCTTAATAAGAAACAAGGTAATTTAGGTAACTGAAGGTTAAGTAAGACAGAGCTGGGCTTTCAAAGATGCAATGTATTTCTAATACTTTAATAACTGAAGCTGTAAATGAGAAAAAATGTTCATATGTACAATTAATATTTTAATTCTAAGGCATGATTTTGTACACATTAAATAATAAAAATAAAAAAGTTGAAGTACAGTACCTGATGAAGTAAAGTCAGTGATAAAGCTACATGCATCATGTAATATAAATTAATACAATACATACACATGCTACATTTAGTACGCTTGTTATCAGTTATTGCTATGTAATGCTTTTATTACTCCACACATAGAGACAACACTCATGGGTTGGGTGATTTAGGTCACTGGATTATCTACTCTGAATCTCGGAATTTCATCATTTCTAACTGAATTTGGTGTAATCATGGTACCTACCACCCAGGGTTGTTGGGAGCTTCAGATAAGATAATATGTGTAAAGTGCTTAGCATGGTGCCTGGCATACAACCATCCCACAAACAGAAACTAACTGTTTTGTTATTGTTATTCTAATTGCTGCACATATTTTGCCAGCAGCACTGAAAATGTTCCACCCTTCTGGAAAAACACTAGGAGAAATTCACATACTATAAGTCATAAAGAACATTATTTCCACAACGAGAAATTTCTTGAAATAAAATAATTAACCGGAGTCAAGGAGCAATATGCAAATTGCTCTAGGTAACATTATCTCCAATAATCTTGTGGCTGAGGTAAAGATAAATGGTCATGTAATAGCTCTCAGAATAACATGAAAACTACAGCCAGAAACCAGCATGCAGCATGATTTACCCCTCAGAACTGTTTGGTAATCAGTGGTCAGTCCCTGAAGCAAAACACAATTCAGCGCTTTTAAACCTATTATTACCCACCATGTGTAGATTATAATAGAACACTGCTTTTCATGTGGTTGTATAACCTCATAGATCCAAATCTGATGGATGCAACCATTTTTATTTGTTCTTAGTATTTTTATTTCAGTAATTAAAATACATTTTTATTTAACATTTTATAATGTAAATTTTATTTAATATATTTTGCCACATAAATATGAAATAACTAAAAATATTACCGGCTGTTCGTACTTAGAATTGCTTTAGTAGTTGATTATTGCTTTTGGTAAAAACAAATACTGTTTAATGCATGATGACTTAAGGTCTTTTGTTTCTTTGAACATATTGCTATTCTCCGAGAGAAAAAAAAAATGTACAGAATTAGCTTGGTGTTTCAGCTTTTCTGGGTTGCATTCTTGGCAATGTGGCCTATAGCAATCTAACATACTGACTGCCCGGGGAAATCTAAGGAACATTTTCTCTTTGGAAGAATACTAAATGACTCCCTTGATCCAGAAAGGTTGAGAGTGTTTTGCTTTAAAGTAAGACATTTTGCTATGTTAAGGGGGAAAAAAATTTGAATGCAACTGCCCAAATTTTAGAAAGCAAGAATTAAAAACAACAGGTCTATTTGGAGTCTCATTTCACTTCCTCAGGAATGACACCTGCAAATTTCATTGTGCCCAAGGATTTTTGTTTTTTACTAATAATCGTCTGGACAGAGTTAAAATCAGATATAATTTATATCAAATTCTGAGAGAAAATAAAGAGAATTAAAGCTATATTCCAACACCAATGCTTTTATTTTTATTAATTTTTTAAAAAAGTTTATAAGGCACCATGATTTACAAAATTATTCATAGTTGAGTTTCCAGTATATAGTGAGTGTTTCAACACTTGTCCAACTACTATTGTCTACTTCTTCCTATCAGTATCTACAAGTTCCTTCTCACTTCCCAGCTTGCCTCCTTGACAGGCACATTTTTTAATTTTGTTGTGGTTTGGATCTCCTGCTTTCAGTGTTGTTGACTCTGCTTTTGATAAATAACTATACCACTCCTCCACAACACTGATGAGCGCGAGGCCTTTGACCCCTATCCCTGTACTTCCCATCAGTCTCTTCTTACATCACCACTCAATTTCTTTCCGTTCCTGTCCTCCTTTCAACATTAATTTTTTAAAAAGACAAACCAAAATTAAAATTAAAAAATGTGTACAGATAAGAAAATAGGCTAAAAGAGGTTTGAGAGAATTCTTCAAGGTTGTACAGGTAGAAAAGGGGTTGAGGGAAGATTCTGATTGAGGTTTGCCTTATTCCTAAGCTCATTCAGTTGTTTATTAAGCATTTATTTTTATACTTGCTATGTGTTAGCATTATGGTCTTGGAAAAACAGTTTTCTAAGATTAGAAGCAATTCTAAGGCTAGAGAGAGAGAATACAGTAGGTATGCCACTTGCCTAGAAAACATCCAAGTAAGTTTTTATCCCTGACACCGCATATGGTTCTCTGAGTCCTGCTAGGAGTGATTGCTAAACACAGAGTCAGAAGTAACTTCTGAGCACCACTGGGTGTCACTTAAAAATCTGAAACTAACAGGAAAAACATGAAAACACAATTCTAACACTGGATAAATTATATTCTGACTAATGTATTTACATATATACATATTATTTGTGGGTAATAGATTAAAAATTAATGATTGTACCAAAAATTACCTAATAATATGCCTATTACAGAAAGGAAAATGTATATAATAATGTATACAATAAGAAGAATATAATAAGGAAAAGTAAATGAAAATATTTAATAATGTTGTATAATTATGGAGTTGAGCGAAGGAACTGATCCTGATCTAATATCTCCTAAAAGAAATATGAATAAGCATGAAAAGAAAGTACCTATACTATAGTATACACTATAGGTACTGTACAATATGATACAGTAGAGTACTATTTGATACAGTAGAGTATCAAAACTTTATTTATCTGCACTTTTAAATAGGTATTAAAATATATAAACTTAGGAAATCACTGTATCACTGACTTCCCGTTCATCATCGATTTGCTTGAGCGGGCACCAGTAACATCTCCATATGACCTGTCTCATGCAAGTAGAGCCCAAGGGCACCTGCTTGCTCCAGGAACATAAAGAGCCTCAAACCATTCCATCAGGTCATGGGAATGAGGTCTATAATTGTTACTGTTATTTGGCATATCAAATACGACATGGATAGCTTGCCAGGCTCTGCCGTGTGGGTAGCATACTCTTTTAGTCATCTCAAAATCCAGCATTCATTGATGAACCCACCCTGCAGCAGCTTTTTCCTCAATCCGGCCCAGGTATGCTGGTCCAGAGACTCTCAGACATGGGGCAGAGCTGTTCCTTGCTCTCCCTGTGCACAGCCATTCATGAGGCAGTCGGGAGGCATGGCGGGTTCTAGCCCTGGCCCACCACCTCGGCAGAGCCTCACAACAAGCCAGACCACCCCCCTCACTCCACGGGCGCCGCCATTTTCCACATTTGGACTTCCCTCTCTTCAGAACTCCACCCAGCAGACCAGCCCATCACAGCCCGGCAAGCGGCCGCGTGGTTCATCAATAAATGCTTTATCTGGAGGTGTTTAAAAGAGTTTGCCTCCCGCTGGCAAGCCTGGCAAGCTTCTCGTGTTGTATTTGATATGCCAAATTCCAGTAACAATTATATTAGGTCATTCCCATGACCTAATATAATGATTTGAGGCTCTTTATGTTCCTGTAGCAAGCCGATGCCCATGGCTCTACTGCCATGAGACAGGACATATGGAGATATTACTGGTGCCCGCTCTAGCAAATAGATGATCAATGGAAGATCGTGATTGTGATCATGATTGATGAACTACAAGGCCGCATAGGGCCGTGGGAGCCGGGCTGTGATAGGTTGGTCTGCAGGGTGGATTCTGATGAGAGGGAAGTCTGGATGTGGAAAATGGAGGCCCTCATGTAGTCGGGGTTGTCTGGCTTGTTGTGAGGCTCTGGGCCGGATTAAAAAAAGACTGCTACAGGGTGAATCTCTATAAACTTAGGAAATACTGGCAAGATATATATATATATATATATATATATATATATATATATATATATATATATATGACAAAAATTTAGTAGCAATAATACATGAAGAACTTTTACAAATCAATATTAAGATTTTTTCAATAGAGAAAAAACAAAGGTTATGAATAGGAAAGTTTTTATCAATGAGACAATTAAATGCAATTTACTAATCATTGAACTAGCAAGCATATAGTTTGACTACAATTTCATGATGATGTGGGAAATTAGCCACCTTGAAACTACAAAAAACTGTAAAAGTATCGTGCAGTCTCTTTGTGGACCTAAGTACTACATAGTACACAGATCAGTCAATGGGCATGACCATTTCAAGAAACAAAAGACTAGCATTGGTCATACCTATATTATTATTATGCTTCTATTATTTAATGAATGTGAGATTTTAAGCATAAATACCTAACTTAATAGTTGAACTTAGATAATATATTTTTTAACCTAAAACATTCATACATGTTCAAAAGAGACCTCTTGTTTTAGTCTTACCTGTAAAATTGAAAAAGTAAAATAAATATCCTACCTATTCTCCAGCAGGAAAAAAGGTAAAGTATGTTTTGTTGTATCTGATCCCATTCAATATCATACAACTTATTCAATGAATAGTTTGTCTTTATAAAAACAAATATGTATACTAGATATATTTTTAATAACTATGATTTAACTCAAGTTGAAAAACAATGCATACAGAATATATCATTTATGAGAAAGTCCCCTACTTAGTTTATAAGGTTGTATTCTTATATAGAAAACCATTAACATGTACAGGAAAATTACAATATATTCACTACAGTCCTTGTATAGGTAGTCAAGAAAGGAAGGTAGGCGAGAATTGAAGAGAGTCACAAAAATCTGTAGATTTATATTTAATTGTTCCTCCATAATTCATTCATAATTTCCAACATAACTAAAAGTTAATAAAAAGAAGTATTGCTTGCCATGTGACAGAGAAGTTCCAACAAGAAATAGAAAGCTAACTCATATCCAAATGCCAAAAAATTTTCTTTTATATTATTCGGATATTGTGGCAAACCATCAGGCACCTAGGATGTGACTAATTTCCTTGTAATATTGCTATCATACCACTTTTAATTTGTTCAGTGATTTGTAGCTATCCCTGTGTGCAACTGACCATGAGGTGCCCAGGAGTGAAGGCGGGTCTAGCCCTGGCCTGCCATCTCAGCAGAGCCTCCCAAGAAGCCAGAGGAAGCCCCACTCCATGAGGGCCGCTGTTTTCAACATCTGGATTCCACAGCTCTTCATCTGGATTCCACCATTTTAACATCTGGACTCAACAGTTAATTAGAGCTCCACCCAGCACTAAAGCCCATCTTTCCCTGTCTTGAGATGCAGCTTTGTGTTTCAGGACACCTAAAAGCTTAAAAGTCTCTGCATCTGCCCTGGATTGCCTCCTGTAGATCACTTTGTAAATAGGGGGTAGTTTAAATGTGGCAGTTTACCTGACCATGTATTCTGTGCTGGCTGGTATAAATATTCTCTCATGCTACCACAATCATCGTGGAACTAGCTAGATCTTACCAGCATATTTGCCTGGCCATATTGGATCTCTAAGTAATTAGACCAGAGAGAAATGCTGTTTGCCTCTAAACAAGCAAGCATGGCTCCCTGATAACTCAAAGGCAACTAAAATACAAACCTACGGTGAAGTAGATGAGACTCTTGTGAAGGCTTGGAGAAATGTTTAACTGGCATTAGTATTAGTCTTTGGTACAGAGACATGCCATCTCAGAAACCCCCTTCTCTACCCTATAAAGGCATTTCCAGGCAGATCTTGGCTCAAGACATTAGGTGAGGTGCTGGGAGAAATTACCTGAGGGCATTTGACCCTTCCTGCCAGGGGAAGTTACATTTAGCTTATAGCTCCTCCCAGCTCTGCTAGGAGGCTTTGAATTAGCTCTGGGTCCTTTTAAACAGCCAGAAGACTCCTGAAGTTGCTACATTTCTATAGAGCTATTTTCCTGTTTTCTTCATAGATAGCCCAGCCCAGAATGGGCCGGACTGGGGAGTTTGGGCGGATTTCTAGCTATAAAATAAGCTGCAAGAAGAAAGAAGCCCACTTTTTTTCCCCTTTTGCCATTTCGGCTTCCCTTGGTGTTTTGCTTCTCCATCCTCTCCATTCTCTGTTGGGCCTCAACACGTGGTGGCAGCCATCTTGGCCTACACGTGGCTGGGGCCTAGCTGGGAACCCAGAGCCCGGAGGTTTTCCCTGCTCTTGGATTGTATATCTGAACCTGTGATAATAAAGCCCTTTTAAAACTGCATCGGATTCCTGAGTTTCCATCCATTCCCGCCAGCTTCAGAGGTAGAAGGGAACTCGCTTCCTGGCACTATTGGGAACCCCAGCGGCATCCCCAACAGCTTTGCAACCACGTGGTTGGTCAATAAATGCATGTGTTGAGAGCCTACTAGTATGCCACCCACAAGGTAGAGCCTGGAAAGCTACCCATGCATATTTGATATGGCAAAATCCAGTTTCAATTATAGACCTCATTCCCATGACCTGAACGAATGGTTTGAGGCTCTTCATGTTCCTGGAGCAAGAAGATGCCCTTGGGCTACACAAGCATGTTACAGGATATATGGAGATGTTGCTGGTGCCTGCTTGAGCAAATGAACAATGGGAAGACAAGTGATATAAGTGATAAACAACAACACACACACACACACACACACACACACACACACACATATATATATAAATACGTATTATGATACCAATATCAAAGGTCAGGTAAAACATGGATCAGGAGGTCTTGTCAAAGGTGGAAATCACCACAAATGTGTGGGAGGTAGAGGTTAGGTAAGACAGAGAAGGGAACAGTGTGCTAATAATTGTCGAAAGTGTTAAAAGCAACCAAGAACTGAGCAATAAATACAGGCAAAAAGATATACATGATAACCTCTAATGTATGTATTACAACCCACAATATGTATGAGAAGAAGAGAGAGAGAGAGAAAGAGAGAAGAGATAAAGAACCTGCCATAGAGGCCGGCTAGGGGGGGGGGGAGGGAATCGGGGACAGTGGTGGTAGGAAATGGGCACTGGTGAAGCGATGGGTGCTGGAACACTGTATGACCGAAACCCAAACATGAACATCTTTGTAACTGTATATCTCATGGTAGTATAAAAAATATTAAAAAAAACTCTGCTGAGTCTGATAATAAGCAGCATTGCATAGGAAATTTCAGTCTATGTGCATGGTCATCAAGAAGCAAAGGATGAGTGTTGAGCATAACGGAATTATTATTTAGCTTCTACTATTTAATAAATTTGAGATTTTAGGCAAAAAATAATAAAGTCACTTTTACAAGTTTCATTCATTGATTTAAGAAAGCCTTTGATTCTGTGGAGACCAAAGCGGTCATCAAAGCCCTACCCACACAGGGCATTCAAACCCAATACATCAAGATCCTTCGTGAGCTCTATTATGAATAGAGGATCCATAGCCAGGATCTCATCACCAGGATCCGCCACCCGGATCTCACCATTCTACAAGGAAGCGATGTGCAATGTTATGAGCAATGGCAGAATATCCTCTTTTAGCCACTAGCTTAGGTCCTTTTATTTAGGCATTCCATCTCACTTGTCTGTAACCTTTTAGTTACCCACATCAAAACCCATCACAGTTGAATTTCATAGCTATTCATCCTTTCTTGAGTTTCCTGCCTTTGATATATTTACAGCCACCTGGGTGCCATCTGACAGATGTTTTCTTTCTACTCTGATTTGCTAACTGTACCAAAAGAGAAAGGTCTGACTGGAATTCTATTTTCTTGGGTGTAATCTTTCAAGATTCAGAATTAGGCCACAAATCACATTTACTTAAGATTTTGGGGAGATAACTATTTATCTGTTCCCAATTTGTGAAAAGGATATCTCATCTTTCTTTCCCTTCTTATTGCCAAGAAGGAAATACTAAAATTCCTATGAAAAAGTGGAAGTCATCACTTGTCAGTTCAATTCAAAAGCATTCAGAGGTTCCTAACTGAAAGAGATAATACATGTGGAAATGTCCTTATGGAGCCTTGAGAGTACTTGTTATTAACCACAATGATAGTTTTTCGTTGGAACACCTATATTCCAAAGAGCTTCAATGTTCATACTAAAAGTCATCTTTACACCAATCCTGCCAAGTTAGAACTATCAGATCTATTTTATATATGAGAACATCTAGGGAAAAAAAGAATGAAAACAACTTGCCAGTTAGAACTGTAACTTTTGCTGAAACTAGAGAGGATATCATGGGCATTTTTTGATGCTTTAGTTATTCTTTTCTGACATTCATTCATTTAACTGTTTTTGTTTTTTGATCGCATGATAATTTTTCCATCCAGACACATTCCTACCACATTATCGATCCTCTCAGATCCAAAGAAGATGATGTAAGGTCTTGGATTTAGAGTGGATACGTAATATCCACATTGTCTATGAAGATGTCTTTTACCCCACCTAACTACAGTGATTGGTTCAGGGATTCTCACATGACTCAAGAGACCCAATGACAACCAAAGTGCATAAATCTTACAAAGTTGACAGCAACCATTACTAAGAAAGAGGCTCCATCTGTTCGGTACTTAAACTGGCATGAGGTAAAGTCCTAACTTACTAATAGACATTTTGGAGAAAGTCTATCTGGTAATGAAACCAAACTAAAAACATCATCTTGACTAGGCATGCCATGCCATGCCATGCTTGACAGTACTCTCGTTTAATCATTTTTATGTTTTAAACAAGTACTGTTTAAAAAAATGGAGATAAAATTCAAATTTCAAGGCATTTAAGTACAAAGGGTTCACAAAAACATTTCCTTGGGCTGGATAGAGTTCAGTGGCTAAGACACTTGCCTGGCAAGCTATAGAGCCAGAAAGGGCTCCCAGCAGTACAAATGGCCCCTGAACACCACCAGGAGTGATTCCTGAGCACTGCCAAGTGAACCCCCCAAATCAATAACAACATAACAACAAAAACTATTCTTTTTTCTTTCAGTCAGTTTCTCTGGGAGCAACTAAAATGATTATTACCCTTAGTTTTGTTGATCATAATGTGACAAAAGTAAAAGCCTTTAAAAAAAGGTCAAAATTCGAAATCTCCTTATAAAAAGGTCAAAGAGATCTAACTTTGAAGATCAAGTAGATGAATGTTTTATTAAAATATAAGAAGAATCATTTGTTCCTCCCACTTTTTCTATGAATGCAGATTCATTTTACATAAACAAGTACCCATCAATGGCTATGGGAATCTAATATTAAGTTTCTGGTTATAAATTTAATACTTCTGGGGACCTCTGTGGCTCAGTCTCTTCACAGTCACGCTTTAAAAGCAAACACAAAAAATTCACATATGGTTAAAAAAGTAATTCTAAACTTCACTTGAGCTTATAAAATATTAATATTTTTAAAACTCACAATGTGGTGGATGCTGTTTTACACTCAGATAGCCTTTGGAATAAAGGATATTTTGCCTAAATTTCTGGTGATGCTGCCATCAGACTGTTCTCTTCTATAAGCCCTTCCAGAGATCACCATTACCAAAGCAAGCTACCTTTCCCCTGAATCACTCCCTTACTCTTTCTGGAGCATTGTCTATTTAGTGCATGATTATGAACACACAGATCCTGACCCCTCATCCCACCTGGGACAGCTCTGATGTCTCATCTAATCTTCAGAACTCTCTACAAATTGGCCTCCTTCCTGGCTACCATACTGTAGTAGTAGCTCATCTTCTGCTTCTTTCTGCTATACCAGGCGTAGCTTCAGGTCTTCTCTAAGAAATTTTTCCAAGTAACTGGTCTCTGAGTCAGGGGCCGCTTTCTGGAAAACCAAGCATTAACACATGCAATATGTCCCAAAATCTTTTCTCTCTCCTGGATTTCTTAAATCCCACGGCTGCTCCTGAACCTCTCACTTCAAGATATCAAGCCCCTCAATAGATGTTATCATATAGATATTTCTTCCCAATCTCTTTATTCCTGTTGACTCACTGCCTTAATATGTTCTTTCCCACTCATTCTTTCTCTACTAGCTTTCTAAATGCTGAAACTAGGCTGGTAAGGATCTTTAGTTGATTGGAGTGATAAGGATAATTTAGAGGATACCTTTCAATCCAATGGGATTATTGTATTGCTGAAGTTCTTTTTGTATACAGTAGTCACATAAAAAGACTGGTTTATGAAACTGAGCTTCCCAAGGTGGTAGCTTTGTCCCAAAGAAAGTCTGAAACAATAGTAGAGGGAAGCAAACACTGATGAACAATGCAGTGTTAGATGCAATTCAGTTGAACTTATGAATGGAATACGAAACATCAAGAGACATGAACTCCGTAAATGAGAAAGCATCTATCTTTATTATCCCTTCTAAGGTGTATAGGGCAAAGCTGCTACCGTCTCTCACTGTGTCCAGCTGATCATGAGGCGCCCAGGAAGGAAGTTGGGTTCTTGCCCTGACCTGCCATCCCAGCAGAGCCTCGCAAGAAGCCAGAGGAACTCCCACACCATGAGGGCTGCCATTTTCAACATCTGGACTCCACAGTTCGTCAGAGCTCCACCCAGCAGAAAAGCTGATCTTTCCCTACCCCATGTACAAAGCGTTCTTGTTCATCAATAAATGCACAAGTGGCTACTACAAGTGTATCCCAACTGCACGGCAGAGCCTGGCAAGCTACCTGTGTCATATTTGATATGCCAAAAACCAGTAACAATAATAGACCTCATTTCCATGAAGGAATGGTTTGAGGCTTTTCATGTTCCTGGAGCAAGCAGATGCCCTTGTGCTACACTAGCGTGTGACAGGATGTATGGAGATGTTACTGGTGCCTGCTCGAGCAAATCAATGAACAACGGGAGGCGAAGTGATACAAGTGAAGTGACAAGTAAAGGCGTATAGAATTCTAACATGCCTATACTATAAAATTTTGCATTAAAATAATGATTTAAAAATATGGAGTCTAAACTTAGAAATAAGGAGGTAGCCCAATGATGGGGAAAGTTGCAAAGGTAGTATGCAAACAACTGAATGATAGGAAGCCTTTTCTTATGTGTTAATGGTTCCAGCTGTTATCGGAAGAAGGAACACTGTGCACGAGTGGAAGATACTTGTTTTACTCTACAAAATACTGCACAATCTTTAATGAGTGGTCCCCACACAATGGGACAGCAGAATTTCTAAGAGGACTACTAAATATAGCCTGACCCCAGAGAACTGGGATTCTTGAGGATAAAGCCATTTGTTTTTGAAAATTACGAATTATCAAGAAAAAGTGCAGGGGCCATAAGGCACGGTCCCCACTGCTTTGATGAGGTGCCTCAGTGACCCTGGGCACATTTTTAGCACATGGAGGTAGCCTGTGCTCCCACTGGCACTGCCTTATGTGCTGACCTAGGGCAGTACCACACTGCTCTGTGCCATCAGCCTCAGGTACCAACCAGGTTAACACAGGCTTACTGAAGTACTACAGCCTTTAAAGCTGAATCCAAATCAGTCACCCAGAAGGGAGATTCATCAGAGCACAGTGAGTCACAGTTAGATTTGCATGTGGGGGGGATAAAAAGAAAGCAAGAAAGGAAGTAAATATAATCCAACTCTGCTCTTACTCTCATGGAAGATAATTACAACCAAACAAGAAAATTAAATGTCAAAGTGCCAGACTATATTATAATTAAACAAACACAAAGCATGTCTCAGGAACATTAAGAATGCCATCTAAACGATTCAAACAAAGCTTGTTAACGTGGAAGGCAGACACCTTGTCATTACTCCAGAACTCAGCACTGCCCTGTGCTTTCTAAAATGGCAGCCAGCAATGGAACACATGGACGCTAACAGGGGAAAAGAAATTTTTTCCCTTACTTTGGGAGATGAGACACTAAGATATGGTAGCTAAGCAGAGCTAAAGGACCAAATAAAAGAGGGTTCATATCCCACTCAGCTACTTTATACATGCATGCTCTCTATCCCATTGCTTATTTATAAGATAATATATATTGGCTATCTGTAAAGCTATCCACGGTGGAGAGAGTCTCCTATTTTAGTAAGTACTATATGTACGCTAGTTCTATGCTACCAAAATAATTTGTGTGTATCATAGGCCTGATTCATGATAGGAAACTAGTAGACATTAGTAAAGAGAAACACGATGAGTGAGCATCTATCAACTTAAAGTTCTCAAGATACAACTCAGTATTTATCCAGCAAAATACTGACAGAGCTAACATTTGGTCTCCAGTCTCTCAGTTTTAATGGTCTACACAAGTGTTTGTTCTTGAGGTTAAGGAGGATATTTGGTTTTCTTTTTAGAGTAATTAACACATGGATGTCTTTCAAAAGAGTTGTTATCCCATTCCATCATTAAAAGAGTAGATAATAGACATATATGTTTTCCCAAATTTGCTATAGGCTATTTTCTTTGACTTGGCCTCATAAGAAAGTTAACCACATAACACAGTTATTATGACATCTGAACTTCCCTCTCGTCACAACTCCACCCAGCAGACCAGACTATCACCGCCCGGATCATCGACAGCCACCCTGCAGCAGTTTTTTTTTCAATCCGGCCCAGGTATGCTGAACCAGAGACTCTCAGACATGGGGCAGAGCTGCTACTTGCTCTCCCTTTGCCCAGCTGCTCATGAGGCGCCCAGGAGGCATGGTGGGTTATGGCCCTGGCCTGCCACCCCAGCAGAGCCTCACAACAAGCCAGACAACCCTCCCCACTCCATGGGGCCCGCCATTTTCCACATCCGGACTTCCCTCTCGTCACAACTCCACCCAGCAGACCAGACTATCACAGCCGGATCGACAGCCACCCTGCAGCAGTTTTTTTTTCAATCTGGCCCAGGTATGCTGAACCAGAGACTCTTAGACATGGGGCAGAGCTGCTACTTGCTCTCCCTGTGCCCAGCTGCTCATGAGGCACCCGGAGGCAAGGCGGGTTCTAGCCCTGGCCTGCCACCCCAGCTAAGCCTCACAACAAGCCAGACCACCCTCCCCACTCCATGTGGCCCGCCATTTTCCACATCCGCACTTCCTTCTCGTCACAACTCCACCCAGCAGACCAGATTAACACAGCCCGGCTCAGTGCGGCCGCTAGCAGCCATGCGGTTTATCAATAAATGCTTTATTTAGAGGTGACTACAACAGTATGCCACCCGCACGGCAAGCCTGGCAAGCTTCTCGTGTAATATTTGATATGCCAAATATCAGTAACATTTATATTAGGTCATTCCCATGACCTAATATAATTGTTTGAGGCTCTTTATGTTCTGGAGCGGGCGGATGCCTTTGGGTTCTACTAGCATGAGACGGGACATATGGAGATATTACTGGTGCCTGCTCTAGCAAATAGATGATTAACGGGAAGATAGTGATAGTGATAGTGAAGTCCACTACATCATTTTAAAATATTCCTTAGATGATTTTATTCTCTTTTTTGTTTTGTTTTTTGCTTTTTTGGGTCATATCTGGCAATGCTCAGGGGTTACTCTGGCTTTGCACTCATAAATCACTCCTGGTGATACTCAGGGGACCATATGGGATGCTGAGGATTGAACCCAGGTTGGCTGCATGCAAGGCAAACACCCTATCTGCTGTGTTATCGCTATGGTCCCTAGATGATTTTAAAAAGTGGAAAGTAATAGTAGCAAAAAGGAAAGTTAGGGGTATTCCTAATAGTTCATCCAATTTGGAGTTTATGTTTATTTATGCCAAAGGATAAGTTATAATTAAAATGAATGCATTTCATATTACTAAGTGATTTTATGTCCATTCCTTTGATCTGAAGAAAAATTCTCAAGAGTTTAACCCAGTGCTTCTAAAATTATGGTACACACAACTAGAATAAGAGGTGATATTATACACTACATAAAACTGAATCTCAGAATATAAAAATGACTACTTTTAAAATTTTCAGTATTTCTACATTTTTTTACTGGTTTTGTCATATCAAATACGTATTGGACAGCTTTCCAAGCTCTGCCGTGCGTGCGGTATGCTCTCAGTAGCTTGCCGGGCTCTCTGAGAGGAGTGGGTAGAATATTCTTGGTAATTTAAAAATGAATTGCATGCAACGGGAAAGCTGGTAGTAGCTCTGCCTGGTTTATCTGTGTCTGTGATTCAAGCATACATGAACTTGAAATAATTTCCTCTGTAGCGTGAGTCTCTGACAAGATGGGCTTGAGATTGGCTTATTCTCTTAGGTGGAGCGCTGATAAGCTCTGGAGTTCAGATGATGAGAAACACTGCCACCATGGTGTGGGTTCTTCTGAGGCACTATTGGGATGATGGACTCGGGCCAGAAGTTGCTCTCTGTCCCTGACCCATCGTGGTCAGTGGAATATAGTGAGTGCAATGGGGAGAACTGGTAGCAGCTCTGCCTGCCTGTTGTATCTGCGTCTGCATGAGCAGAGAGTGGTGAGTGTAGATGAGGCATTGTTGGAGACTGCAAATTGCCTATCAAGCTCTTCCGGTTACTCGCCCTGCAATTTTGTGTCCTCGGAGCCTGTTCCCACTTCTCAAGTGAGGCAAAGTAAAGTTTGGAGCACTGTCCAAAAAATCAGGGTCAGACATATCCATTATTCATTTGGGTCACCACAGGGTCCAGGCCATAAGACCAAACGGTGCTGGCCTGGATGCGGGAAAAAGGGGACTCTCATACATTGTTGGTGGGAATGTCGACTTATACAACCTTTCTGGAAAACAATATGGACATTCCTCCAAAGACTAGAAATTGAGCTCCCTTTTGACCCAGTCATACCACTCCTGGGAATATACCCTGGGAAGCCAAAAACACAGAGCGGAAACACAACCCGCACTTTTATTTTCATAGCAGCACTATTCACAATAGCCAGAACCTGGAAACAACCAGTATGTCCAAGAACCGATGACTGGATAAAGAAACTGTGGTGCATCTACACAATGGAATTCTATGAAGCTGTTAGGAAAAATGACGTTCTGAAATTTGCCTATAAATGGATGGACATGGAAAGGATCATGTTAAGAGAAATTAGTCAGAAGGAAAGAGAGAGACATAGAATGACTGCATTAATTTGCATAACATAAATATATCTGGTGATTTGCATAACATAAATATATCAGGTGATCTTATAAAAAGTGGGAATTACCACAAATGTGTGGAAGTCAGAGGTTAAGTAAAATAGAGAAGGGAACATGTGTGAATAAATGTCAAAAGGGCTAATACCAACATAGAACTGAGCATTAAATACAGGCAAAAAAAATGCACATGATGGCTTATAAGTGTATGTAGTACAACCCACAATGTGTAAGAGAAGGAAAAGAGAGAGAGGGAGAAGGAAATAGATAAAGAACCTGCCATTTAGGTAGACTATGGGAGGGGAGGGAATTGGGGACATTGGTGGTGGGAAATGGGCACTGGTGGAGGGCGGGGTGCTTGGAACACTATGTGACCGAAACCTCCAAACATGAACAACGTTGTAATTGTATATCTCATGGTGGTATAATAAAATGTTTAAAAAATTATTTAAAAAAAATAAAAAAGAGCATCGAAGAAATAGCTAAAAGGAAAAAGAACATCCTGCTCCAGGCACATTTCTTCGACTCCACTGTTCTCCCTCCATTAACATACACCAGGAGTAATTCCTGAGTGCAGAGCCAGGTAAACCCCTGAGCATTGCTGGATGTGACCCAAAAAAAGCAATAATTGAACAAATAAATAAATAAATGGATAGATAGATAGATAGATAGATAGATAGATAGATAGATAGATAGATAGATAGATAGATAGATAGATAGATAGATAGATAGATAGATAGATAGATAGATAGATAGATAGATAGATAGATAGATAGATATGCTTCTGACAGTAAATATGTGAAGTAGTAGGTATGTTAGTTTTCTTGGTTGTGGTATTCATTTCTTTTTTTTTTTTTTTTTTATTTTTTAAGTTTTTTATTTTTTTTTACAATTACAAAGATATACAATTAAAAAGCTCATATTTGGGTTTTGGTCATACAGTGTTCCAGCACCCATCCCTCCACCAGTGCCCATCTCCCACCACCAACATCCCGGTTCCCTCCCCACTCCCAGAGCCCTCCTCCATGGCAGGTTCTTTATTTCTTTCCCTTTCTCTCTATCTCTTTCTCTTTTCCTTCTCTTCCAGACTATGGGTTACAGAACATACATTAAAGGGTTGTCATGTGTATCTTTTTGACTATTTAATGCTCAGTTCTAGGTTGGTATTAGTTCCCTCAAAAATTGTTAGCACACTGTTCCAGTTTCTGTCTTACAGAGCCTCTGACTCCCACACGTTTGTGATAATTTCCACCTTTGACAAGACCACCTGATATATGTTTCACTTGACCTTAGATAATGGTATCATAATA
The DNA here is from genome assembly GCA_021461705.1 of Cryptotis parvus. Classification (NCBI taxonomy): domain Eukaryota; kingdom Metazoa; phylum Chordata; class Mammalia; order Eulipotyphla; family Soricidae; genus Cryptotis; species Cryptotis parvus. The sequence goes on from JAJIBD010003613.1 coordinate 54,511, forward strand.
TGTGCATATATATTTATGTTATGCAAAAAAATGCAGCATTCTGTATCTGTCTCTCTCCTTCTGGCTAATTTCACTCAACATAATCTTCTCCATATCCATCCATTTATAGGCAAATTTTATAACTTTGTTTTTCCTAACAGCTGCATAGTATTCCATTGTGTAGATGTACCAAAGCTTCTTTATCCAGTCATTGATTTTCAGGCACTCTGGTTGCTTCCAGATTCTGGCTATTGTGAATAATACTGCTATGAACACAGTTTCACAGTGCATATTATTAAATCATCGTGATGTAAAAAATTTACATGTACAACCAAAATACATAAATTTTCTTTGTTGATTAAATTCTAATAAACTAAAAATTATATTATTGAAGGATTTTAAATTTTTGCCAATTATGTTTTACACATAAATTTGCCAACTATATTATTTATTTATTTATGTAATTATTTAACTTTTGAGGTCACGCCAGCAATGACTTGATCACTTGAATCCCGTTATTCATCAATTTGCTCGAGTGGGCGCCAATAACATTTCCATTGGACCCTATCACATGCAATGTAGCCCAATGGCATTTGGTTGATTCAGGAATATGAAGAGCCTCAAACCGTTTCTTCAGGTTCTTGACAAGGAAGTCTGACCATCTTGTAGGTGGGCTGTCACAAGATCTTTTGACATCCCATAGGATCTAGTCGGTAATGGCTCTAGTCCAGCGGTTGTCTCCAAATCGCATTACATGTCCAGGCCATCTGATTTTCGATGACTTGGCAAACAGACAGCGTCCCTGATTCTGGAATAGCAATGGAGTTCAGAACTTCGATTCCTTCTCTCACTTGAGTGAGGCATGATATTCCAAGCATAGCTCTTTTGATTCCTCTCTGGGAGACCCGAACAGCATTCTCATCCTGCTTTCGTAGGGCCCAGGTCTCTGAGGCGTATATTAATGCAGGAAGAAGAGTGGAGTCAAAAAAAAATGTGCCTTGAGCCGGAGGTTCTTTGTCCTTTTAGCTATTACTTCGATGTGTTTGAAGGCATTCCATGTCACTCTCTTCCTACTGTGCAGCTCAGGTTTTAGGTCGTTTATCATGTTGACTTCTCGACCTAGGTACACATAACTGCTGCATTCAGAGATGTTTGTTCCATTGAGAGTGAATGGGGTTTCTGTAACTAGTTCATTTTTCATAAACATGTTTTCTTTAGATTCAGCTGTAGACCTATCTTTCCACATTCTCGGTTGAAGAAAGCCAGCATTTGTGCCTCTTGGCTAATGTCTGGTGTCATTAGAACAATGTCATCAGCGAAGCAGAGGTACTGTAGTCACTAATCATCTATCTTCACTCCCATTCCTTCCCATTCTAATTGTCGCATGATATTCTCGAGGGTGGCGTGAAGAGTTTTGGTGAAATGGTATCACCCTCTCGAACCCCTCTTTGGACATCAATGATCACTTCTTCGTAGAATGGTGAGATCCTGGTGGTTAATCTTCCAAGCTCACAAAGGATCTTGAAGTATTGGGTTTGAACACCCTTTTTGGCTAGGGCTGCGATGACTGCTTCAGTCTCCACAAAATCAAAGGCTTTCTGTAAATCAATGAACGTGAAACAGAGCGGCATCTTGTACTCCCTACAAACCTCAATGAGCTTGGTTACTGTGTGGATATGGTCGATTGTGCTGAATCCTTTCCGGAAGCCAGCTTGCTCGCATGGTTGTCCTTCATCTAGTGTTCTGCCAATCCTGTTCAGGATGACTCGTGAAAACAGCTTGTAGATGACGGACAACAGGCAGATGAGGCAATAGTTGCCGATGTCGTGAATGTCTCCCTTCTTGAACGGTAGAAGTGTCCTTGCATTCGGACAGGTAGCGTGTGAAGAGCCGAGCTAGTGTATTAATGAGTACCGATGGCAGATTCTTCAGGTGTTCGGGTCTGACTTTTATCTGGGCCTGGTGCTGTTCCCTTCTTTTACCGATGAGATGGCATGTCAGATTTCAGAAGGGAAAACGTTGGGAATGACATATCCATCCTGTGGAATTTGGTATGTGGGCAGGTGGATGTGGCTATCAAAGAGATTTGAGTAGAAGTCATGGATAATCTCTCCATTGCCTTTCTGGAAGATGTGATAGATCCATCAGGGTGTCGGAGGGCAGTCATCTTGGTCTTATAGTTGGCGAAGGACAGGCGGGCGGTGCAAATGCTTTTCCTGTCTTCTGCTGCATCTTCCAGTATTTCTGCTCTTCTGTCTTTGAGGTCTGCTTTTATTGCTTCTCTGCACCGTTTAGCAAGCTTGGATGTTAACATTTGGTCTCCTGAGGCTCGCACCTTGCCACATTGGCAAATGAGCTCGAGAGTTTCTGAAGACAGGCATCCTTTTGTGTCTTTCTCTCTCTCGGCATTCTTCGCACAATCATGGAGGTGCTGAACCAGTCGGTTGTATTTTTTCATCAATGTCGTCAATGCTGGCATCTTCTCATGTTGCTGTAATGGTGCCAAAGAGTTCCCAGTTGGTGGTCGTTCTGGGAGTTCTCTTCTTAAACTTTGCAGCCTTTTCTCCCAGCTGTGGGAAGTAGAATTTTGCACAAAGGAGATGGTGGTCCGATCCTATTTGGAATTTGGGGATGAAAGCAACATCGGTCAGACAAAACTGTCGATTGAAGATGATGTGGTCAATCACGCCAGCAATGCTCAGGGGTTATTCTTGACTTATGAATTACTCCTGCTTGGAGGACCATATGGGATGCCAGGGACTGAACCCTGGTTGGCTTCTCGCAAGGCAAACGCCCCTACACTGTGCTATCGCTCTGGCCCCACAACTATATTTTACTAAACTAAAAAATGCCTTGATTTGAAAGATTTAAAATCAGACTCTGACAAGTGAGTTTGTTTTCACCATCACTGCCAACGTTTCTTATGACAGCGTATCCATTTCCTTTCTAATAAAGGAATAATGATAACAATAATACTGAGCTATGATAAAGGAACCTTAAGGTATGTTTATAAGATTGATTAGGTGCCTCATGGGGAATCTGAAATCACATAGTTTTGTCAAAGATATCATAAAGGCATTTTCTTCTCTGGAGAAGCCAAGCTCTCTCTTGGACATGTTTCTTTCTTTCTCTCCTATTACTTTCAATAAATGAATGAATGAATGAATGAAGAAAATTACTTCATTTTAGTAAAAAACTATAAATAGCTTGACTTTATTGAGAGCTGATGATTAACCTTAACTGAGCCTCAGTAAAGGATGTCTGTATTTAGAAGCAAAAATAATATATTACTTTCTAAACAGCTTTTAGAGAATACTCATTAAGGGAGTTTGAGGTAGCGTAGCAGTTAATGTGAATGCCTAACCTTGGAGGCCCCACAGTACTGCCAGGGAATCCTGAGTAGCCCTAACTCTGCAGAGCCAAAGCTTTACAGCATCCTCAGGCTGATATGAACTGCTGCCCTGGTAGGCTAAGACCTACTGTTGGGGGCCCTGGGCCTCATAAGCAATGTTTGGAGAATGAATTCCCAACCCCCAAAAAAAAAAAACTACTATGACTAGTGACAGTATTACTACTAATAATAAAATACTGATTACTAACTGTGCTTACAGACTAACTATGTGCTAACTGGGTGCTGGGGATACAGCAATAAAGACAAATATGAACCTTACCATCACAATGATGGAAGCAAATGTTCTAGGACTATGGCCTTGAGGTCACAGAGACCTCCTAGTAGATGTTTGGGGGAGAGAAACACAAGTGCAAAGAAGCAACCAGGAGTGCTTTAGATAACCGGATATCAGATCAGCACTTCTCGCTCCCAAATGCTATTTTCACAATGACATTTCTGCATATTTTTTGTTTTTAGCAACAGTTCTTTGAGTATAATTTGCTTTGAGCAATAGTTCATGAGTATAATTCATGATCACTTTCATTGAATTTCTCATTCCGTTCTAGAAAAGGTGGAACAATTTTGTTTAAGAAATGGTCAAAACTCTAAATATCTGCACGGCTAGCCAAAATGTGTAAAATAAGAGGGAGAGAGATGCAGAGACAGAGAGAGAGAGAGAGAGAGAGAGAGAGAGAGAAAGAGAGGAAACAGGGGTACCTGCTATTGAGGCAGCCTGGGGGTGGACGGGAGAATATGGGGTACATTGGTGGTGGAAATGGGGCACTGGTGGAGGGAGGGGTGCTGGAATACTGTATTACCAAGAACCAATTATGAACACCTTTGTAATTGTATGTCTCACGGTGGTATAATAAAATTTTTTTAAAAAAAGATAAAGGATCTTGGTCCTACCCAGACTTTTTTTCTCTCTTGAGCTACTGAGTAAGATGTATATCCTTTTCCCTGATTCAACACCCATTCTCCATGAGTTGTTTCTTTATTTCAGTATCAACTTATTTAGAATTTCATTTGGTAAAGGTATGCAAATTTAAACTTAAAGAAAACTAAATGCAAAGGACATTGAAGAAAGTGTATGGAGAATTCTATAATGGATGAGTTCTGCTCCAAACCTCTTACATCTAGTAAGCCTTTGTCTACCTAAAAGTAAAGGACAGATGATCATGATCAAGATCATGATCTTCCCGTCTATCATCTATTTGCTAGAGCGGGCACCAGTAAAATCTCCATATGTCCTGTCTCATGCCAGTAGAGCCAAGGGCATCGGCTTGCTACAGAAACATAAAGAGCCTCAAACCATTATATTAGGTCATGGGAATGACCTAATATAATTGTTACTGGTATTTGGCATATCAAATACAACATGAGCAGCTTGCCAGGCTTGCCGTGCGGGAGGCATACTCTTTTAAACACCTCCAAATAAAGCATTTATTGATGAACCTCACGGCTGCTTGCGGCCGCATGAGCCGGTCTGTGATGGGCTGGTTGGCTGGGTGGAGTTCTGACGAGAGGGAAGTCCAAATGTGGAAAATGGCGGCACCCGTGGAGTGGGGGGGGTCGTCTGGCTTGTTGTGAGGCTCTGCCAGGGTGGTGGGCCAGGGCTAGAACCCGCCATGCCTCCCGACTACCTCATGAACGGCTGGGCACAGGGAGAACAAGGAATAACTCTGCCCCATGTCTGAGAGTCTCTGGACCAGCATACCTGGGCCAGATGAGGAAAAAAAACTGCTTCAGGGTGGGTGTCGATGATCCGGGCTGTGATGGGCTGGTCGGCTGGGTGGAGTTCTAATGAGAGGGAAGTCCAAATGTGGAAAATAGTGGCACCCCGGAGGTGGGGGGGGTTGTCGTCTGGCTTGTTGTGAGGCTCTGCCAGGGTGGTGGGCCAGCGCTAGAACCCGCCATGCCTCCCGACTGCCTCATGAATGGCTGGGCACAGGGAGAACAAGGGAATCGCTCTGCCCCATGTCTGAGGACAGACATGACTAACATCTATTATTGTGAAGGTGATAGCATCATAAAAATATATAATTCTAAAACCTAAGTCAGAAGCTAATTAATAATTAATAGGAATATAGACTATTAAAAATCTATTCAGTGTTAAATAAAAATCAGCAATTCAAAATACAGTATGTTAGAGATTCTTTAAGACAAACAAATCCCTCCACTTAATAATTGGTAGATGGAAGTAAAAAGAGCAGAAGAAAAACTATTCTAGAGAAAAAATTCAGTATACATAATTCTCATTATTTCTTCTGCCCAAATACAAGTATGGAAATTATATATCATCATTTCACTTGTATCACTTGTCTTCTCGTTGTTCATCGATTTGCTTGAGCTGGTGCCAGTAACATCCCCATTTGTGTCCCTGCCACGTGCTAGTATAGCCCAAGGGCCTCTGCTTGCTTGAGGAACACAAAGAGCCTCAAACCATTGCTTCAAGTCATGGGAATGAAGTATATTATTGTTACTGTTTTGGGCATATCAAAAAAGACATGGGTATCTTGCCAGGCTCGCGTGTGGGCGCTCTTAGTTTTTGCATTTACTGATGTACTATATGCAACGGGAGGAGCCATTAGCAGCTCCATCTGTGTCTGTGGTGGCTCCTCTCTAGGGTGGGGTCTGACGAGCTGGGTTTGAGACTACTTCTCTCTTGGGTTGAGTTCTGACAAGTTGTGGAATCTGAGTGTTAAAAATGGCTGCCATCATGGTGCTGGAGTTCCTCTGGCTTCTTCCGAGGCTCTATTGGGGCGGCAGGCCAGGGCCCAAAACTGTCCTCCCTCCTCATGATCAGCCAAGAACGGGGAGAGCCCATGTTGTGTCTTCATTTCCAGTTTCCATTGGAAATTATATATAAACAAGATTGAAATGAGAAACTAAAGTGCAAACAATATAGGGCCAGCAATATAGGAATTGAAGACACAACATCAACATGGAACTTTGTAACTGCCCAGCATACATGAATTTCGTGGGAGAGAGAGAGGTAAGGCTGGTGCAGGTAGTTAGGGTTCTTCATCACAAGTGATTTGGAAATCTAGGAATCCTACTTGACACTGGTGGGGCTAGAGATAGAGGCTACAGTTGTATCTAATTGTGTCTGAAATACAGTAACTATTTTATGAAAGTTTTCTGTCTTGTTAGACTGCACAGAATCCCAAGGATCAGTGGAGCTATAACAAAAGACCTAAATTTCATGGCATTGGAGTCCCAGCAGGAGAAGAGAAAATGGATAGTGCTGGAAAAGTACTGAAAAATATATGGCTAAAAATGTCCCAATCTTAGAAGTTTCCATCTGTCTCTAAAAATAATATTCCAATATTTATAGAGCATATAGAAAAAAACACATGGAATAATTATTTGTAAAAATAATCCATTATTTGTATAATTTTTTTCTTCCTAACATGCTTATTTTTATACTCTCATATTAAATAAAATTCAGATCCATATGTCAAGTCTAAAGAATAAGTTCTTGAGCTTCTTATTCTTTACTTTCTGAACCAATACTAATGATTTTTCAGCAAAGCTGCTCTGTTGAGTATGTAGGCCCAATTTATTGTACCAGGCCAAGTTTGTTAAGTTCTTGTAACTTTCTATGCCCTTGTTTTATTGAAGATTTCACTTGACAGTAAAAAAAATCATGCACAAAACAAAGACTACTCAGTATAATACCTCTATGTTGCTCTAAATATAAAGGCATGTAATTAATGTTTTGTTTAGTATTATAGATTATAATTTTCTGGAGCATCTTAACTCCATGAAAAAGGACATTTTGAAGTATCTCAAATTTACGCTACTGGGCAAGAGTGTGCTGCCTTGATTAAGCTGACAGGAGTTTGATTTGTGGAACCATATATGATACCTAAGTCTTCCAGGTGTGATCCATGAGCACAGAGACAGGAATGAGCCCTGAACATTGATAGGTATGTCCAAAAAACTCAAATCAAATAAAATGTGTCTTACATGGTTTGCTTAATCTTTGCTATTAAATTATTTACAAAAATATCTTATACTGTATTAAAATTAAGATTTTTTTTAAATTCAAAGTACATGATTTCATTAAAGATGATAGGTTGGCATTACCTTATTGAAATGTACAATTGTCCTAAAGCTATTTCTCTGTACCTTTCTAAGATGTCAGTTTTATGTAAACCCAATAATTATAAAATAAGACTTTTTCTTTTGTGACAGTGACTTCTAACATCAGCAGCAAGTTGTCTTTTAAACACAGAATCACAAACTGTCTATTTAGGCCACAGAAAGAAGAGCCATCAGCTGGTGAAATACTGCATCCTATTGATATATGTGAGTGTTTTGATATAAACATTTTTCTTATTATTTAAGTAAATTAAATATTTTGTTTTTAGGATATTTGGGGGTTTATCTTGTAAGTGACTGTAATGCTATTTACAGATTAGAAATGAATTCAGGAAGAGTATGCTTTAGGTGGAAAAGAGGCTTTCCTTTTGGGGACTTGTTATATTATAGATGCTTTGGGAAATGCTTGAGGAATACTATACTCTGAAGTTTACAGTTTAAATGATAGGTCAGACCAAAAGATAAGAATTCTGGATACTCTCAGATCTAGATAATATTTAAAGTGGTCCTATACGAAATCACCAAACTGACATTAAATACCATTTCAGGGTGCCTGTTCAGAATAGAATTCAACTATTGATCTAGTATTCATCAAAACCAATAACCTATCTTGCAGTTTCATAAAACTATAATCAAAATATTTCAAAATTATAACTAGAAACTCTGAAGGACTTATAAACTAAAGGTCTAAATTTATTTTAATTATATAATCAGTGCAGGATTGTTTAAATTATAATTCAACAATGGGAGTTGAAGATTTTTCGAGCTTTTACATTCACTTGATGGAGGATGCTTTATCTTACTCAACAGAAGGTTTTCATTAATGAATTCAAAGTTCAACCTGATAGAAGTAGAAGATTCCTCTAAATTTCTCCCAGAGAATCTGAATCATATTTTACGTCTCTGAAATGCTAGAGAATAGATGTACTTATTTTGAAAACTGCAATGTACTGAACCAATGCCATGTGTTACTGGTTCACTTTAAATATCACACTGTGAAATCACCACAACTAATTTCCATCATGTTTTTGAAATGGACACACATTCCATTTTCAGATCTCCACAGAAGTGAAATAATAAAGTTCCTATCAAAGCAGGTGTCCAGTGGGTTATCGATTAGCATATCAGATAGTTTGTCAATTTTTTTCTTTAACTCACCAGTAGAATGATCAAAGGATTAAAGAAATCCCAGATAACAAGAGAGTCAATTTTCTTAGAATGCTCTCATGGTCCTGGTTTTTTAAATGAAATCTTGTTAAAATTTCATTGCTCTCATCTTTAGTTAAACTGAAGGGAAAGTTCTTCCATAAGGAACAGAACGCAGAGGATAAAGGGAGAACAGATTATCTACCTCACATGGACATTTGCAAAAATAGTCCTCATTCATATATCTCTCTACATCCATCTACTTGCTATAAGATGGTTATTTGGACCTTTAAAAGGGGAAATAATGTCAATAATCAACAAGAATAGAGACATAGAAGTAGTTTTTAAATGCTATTCCTAGTTTTAGAGAGTAAGAGTCTAGTAAGATAACATGAAGTGTTTTACCCGTGACCCTCTTCACAAAATAATCAAGGAGAAAAAAATGGTCTGAGAAATTGATATGTTTCTCAATATTTGGAATTCCATATAGTGGGGAAGAAAATTCTTACCAGATTTTGCTAGCCCACATCAAACACAGAATTTTACACTAATAAAAATACATAAGGGAGTCTAAGAATGTTCGAAAGTAACAAAATATAGCATGCAAAGATAAATAACCATCCAATAATTACAATAAAATATAAATGTGATGACACAAAAGGCCTTTGGAGCAACATCCTATGTGCTGATTTATTACATAACAACAACAAAGCGGTAGCAGAATGAAAAAGAGATTATATTGTAGGAAGCTTGAATGTAGGTACCAAGTTTCAATGGTTTGGATTATTGTACTTATTCAATGGATAAATTTCTAGAAAGAAAATGTTTTAAGAAAAGACACCATGACATACCACTTAAATTTGGTTATTCATCAATAGAATTTGCTACTTTAAATTCTCTACTGGCTTTATGCTCCTTTTGTAATTTGTGTAACTAGTCCTTCTTTTCTTGCCCTCCTCTCCACAGTTATTCCCTGCATCACTCCGTAGTCTCCAGTCAATTCCCACTGCCTTAGTAAAATAGCATAAACTATAGGTTAAAACACCAGACAGTTGTTTTCATATAACTTTGAAGATTAACAGGCCAAGATCAAGATGTGGGAAGCTATGGTTTCTCATGGACTGTGCCTCCTTTGTAGATAATCTTCCTCTTGGTAGTTTAGACTACCACTTCATGTAGTCTCCCACTGACTGTATGCATTACTGGTGCATCTTTCTTTCTTACAAGAACACTGGTCACAGTGAATTTTGTCTTCATTCATGTATACATATGTATGTATATCTGTGTGTGTCGTTATAGATACATGTGTTATATATAAACATATGTTTTTTATGTCTATGTTATATATATATTATTCAATAAACTTCATAAATCAAATTTAAAGGGCCATTTCTCCATCCTGTTCTCCCTTGTTCAGTATGCCACTTGGAAAATGCAGTCCTCTAGCAACCACAACTTTCACTGCAAAGAGCTCCTTCCTTTTATCACTACTTGGCCTCCTATTTTCTGCTTTTATTTCTAGGACCATTCTTTTCCCCCTGATCTGTTTTCACTTTTCTTAAAGAGACCTCTGACTTTTGAATGGACTCAATCACTGTCTGCATAGTTAAACTGCAGCCTGGACTGCAGCAGAACACAGTTTTTTTGTTTGTTTGTTTTTTTGCTTTTTTGGGTCACACCCAGCGATGCTCAGGGGTTACTCCTGGCTCTGCACTCAGGAATTACTCTTGGTGGTGCTCAGGGGACCATATGAGATGCCGGGGATTGAGCCCAGGCTGGCACAGGCCAGCCACGTGCAAAGCAAACGCCCTACCTGCTGGACTATCACTCCGGCCCCCAGAATACAGTTTTTTAAATGTGATTCTAGACTTTTCCATTTTCCTGGGTTTTTTTTTCCACCAACTTAAGTTCAGCATATGCAAAAAATCTCATTCCTTTAGTCCTCAATCTCATATCTTTTGTCTTTGAACTCTCTTTTTATCCTGTTGGCACGCACTCTGGCCCTATGTCCGGTGTTGTCACTGGTCACTTATGAATGTATTATTTAAGTGTTTAGACAGTCTGTGCTGGATGGCACACACTGAAGTAACAATGCATATAATATAAGGTGAAAAGCAATCCTGAGCCTTGCCATTCCTCTTGGTTTAGGAGATTTCCTCCTCTCAAGTCCCATTAACTGTCACTAAATGTCACAAATCCTTACTACTAGAGGCTCAAACCCATCTTCTCATGTCCCAGTTTCCCTTTTTCTCTCTATTTTGTAATTCACAGCCAACATTGTTTCTTATTACATCGATTTTATTCTGTCACCCCTGGAATGATCTGATGACCTCCAACATGATCTCATGTCTCTCATTTCCACCTCACCCGATCCTCACCATCCAGTTTCTTCAGAACATCGCAGCAATGCCGGCTTTTAACTACCAAGGTTGTCACTGTCTACGCCTAAAGAATTTTTTTTAGTCATAATATTAGAGCTCTAAAAATTAACATGCAAACTTAATGTCTCGAATAGTTGGGGGAAACTATAAATATTAGTTCCTACTTTGCTACTTCAGTTTTTGGTGTGTATAAAAATGCATAATTTACCCTCTCTGGGTCTGTTTCGCAATTGAAATATTTATTTTATTTCCATTTATTTATTTATTTATTTATTTATTTATTTATTTATTTATTTATTTATTTGTGCTTTTTGGGTCACACCCGGCAATGCTCAGGGGTTTCTCCTGACTGTGCACTCAGGAATTACTCCTGGCGGTGCTCGGGTACCGTATGGGATGTCTGAGACCAACTCAAGCTGGCACAGGCTGGCAGCATGCAAGGCAAACACCCTACCCTCTGGCTATCGCTCCAGCCCCAAAATATTTATTTTAAGATTGGGAAGCAGCTCCTAGGGTTTTAGTTAGGGCACTGGGACATAAAGTTGCTACTGTCACTGCTATCTTGGTAACACCAGCAATTCTTATAATCATTGGGTAATTCACAATTAATTCTATACATGAGCAGTGTGATCTTAAGGCATATTTCTAATCTCCTATATGGTGCAGGTGTGTTTTATTTCCCAAATGGAAATTATAAGGAACAAATGTGATAATACATGAAAATTATAGACTTAGCACAGACTATATTGTCAATAATGGTATCGCGACACTTATCATCATCCCTTGTAACTCTTTAATAGAAACAACAAAACTGTGTTACTAGTGTATCTATCTCTTTTCCCTAATCTAAACCAATAAGCTGGCAACAGGAGAGAAATGTGTCTTGCTTATACTGTGGTTTCCAAACAGGAACAAAAGCATATAGAAAACATAAGAAACCTTTGTTCAGTGAATGCCCAGGTAGCAGCACTGCAGGCCTCATTCCCCTCACTTGAAGATGTAGTATGCGGTTCAGAAAGCAGCCTTTCTTCTTCGGTTTACAACAAACTTGGCCTTTATATTTTCACAGTATGATGAAGTTACTTTCTTCTAAACCTTCCATTGTAGTGATGAAAATTTTCTGAATTTATCTAAAACCATAAATACTCTTTTTATTCCCTTTTGCAAGCTAAAATTAACATTTCATAAGATAAAGAAACCTATTGGGAGGGTGACCCTCAATTTAGTTTAATCCAAAGAAGGTCTTGAAAAGATAGAATTCAAACATAAGAGATTATATATGGGTTAATGAGTACCAGAAGTAAAACTAATTAAGATTCTGTCTCCTTTGCAGAAATTAAAATGGATTCAGCATAATTGCCTTCCAAATCTTTTATTTATATAATTTTAAATGCAAATATATATGGATTACATAGACAATGTTCAGTGTCATTTAAAATTGTGCAACAAAGGAAATTAGGGGACTGGAGCATGAAAAGATTTTGCATATCATTTGCTTACCACACTTATGTAAGAAATAGACGAAATATTAGGTGTGTCATTTTTAATAGATTCATCACACTGAAACGGTACCAAAGGCCAAAATGTTTACATTTGTTTTCCAGTTACATAGTTATATAATGAAAAAATACTTTCATTCAACTAGTTACGTACACACAAACATACATTCAAATACCTTTTCGTTCTGGTTAAGATTTTCTTGAATTAACAGACAGAATATTGAATATGGCTCTTTCTTCTTAAGCAACTTTTTGAGGATATAGGCCCTAATGATATATTTGGTAGAAAATTACAAGAATGACCTACTTTCGAGAATGCTTTCTCTTTGTATCTTCATATTAAATTTTGACCAACCATAATGAAAATTAAATTTCCCATCTGAACCATTAATAGTACCTGAAAGGTAAGTCAGATAATAAACACTAGAGTTCCTTATGTTGAGCCTTTCTTTAGTGTTGGGGTGCTAAATTTCACTAATTCCCTTCTCACATTGAACTACTCTCTTCCCAATGAGGAAGACTTTTTGTGAAACTTTGGAGATACACCCAGGAGACCCTGTTTGAATACCCCTGTCTACACAATCTTGTAAATTGTTCTAAGATATAAACTTCACTTTTCTATTCTGCTTTGTTCCTTTAACATTACTTTATTGTTTATTTTGCTTTTTTTGGTCACACCCGGCAATGCTCAGGCATTACTCCTGGCTCTGCACTCAGGAATTACTCTTGGCGGTGCTCGGGGGACCATATGGGATGCTGGGGATCAAATCCCAGTCTGCCATGTGCAAGGTAAATGTCCTACCACTGGACTATCGCTCCGGTCCCAACATTACTTTAAAAGATAACATGTCATATGGTAAATTTTCAAGGTAAATTATAAACCACACAGTTGAACATCCATATTTAACAATATCCTGTGCTTCAACATACATTGCCTGAATTGCAAGTCATACTGAACCAAATTTTGCTGTCAATTAATTCTCCTTAAATATTTTCTGATTTTGACCTATTATACTCTATTCACATGTTTGTGAAGCTAATTATCAGACCCTTCAAAGGAAGGCAAGCCTATGTTGCTCATCTTTAAGAGAATCCCAGGAACTGGAGAGATAGTACAATGGGTAACAGATTTGCGTTACTCCTCACCGTGAGGAGTAAACTCAGAACACCAGCAGGTGTGGCCTGAAAAACTAAGTCAATAATAAGAAGAGCATACCTAGTCTCAAATAAAGTGTAGTGAATCATAACTTCCAAAAAGCATTTCCAAGAAGGTCTTTTTCTCATGTGTGTGAGAGGATTTGAATGTTTGCAAACCACTCCTCAGGCCTTAATATGTATCACTGAAAGAAGCAAATAGCTCAGGACCAAGGACAGAGATCATCTAAACTCAAGTAGATTTTGTCCCATAATTCTTTTTTCAATTTTTTATTATACCACTGTGAGATATACAATTACAAAGGTGTTTATAATTGGTTCTTGGTAATACAGTATTCCAGCACCCATCCCTCCACCAGTGCCCCATTTCCACCACCAATGTACCCCACCACCTCCCACTCACCCCCAGGCTCCCTCAATAGCAGGTACACCAGTTTCCTCTCTTTCTCTCTCTGTCTCTCTCTGTCTCTACATCTCTCTCCTTCTTCTTTTACATTGTGGCTAGCCCTGCAGATATTTAGAGTTTATCACTTAAGTCTCTTTGTGTATATTCAATGGTGCATTTTAATCTGCCATTACCATTTCCCACACTTAGTAAAACACTGGTATCTATTTATATCCTATTAATGAATGCAGTCATTCTATATCTGTCCTTTTCCTTCCAACCCCATCAAAAAATGGGGGAGAAGAAATGAACAGAAGCTTCCAAAAAGAAGAAATTCGAATGGCCAAAAGGCATATGAAAAAGTGCTCTTCATCTTTCTCATCAGGGAGATGCAAATCAAAACAACAATGAGGTACCATCTCATACCACAGAGACTGGAACACATCCAAAACAGCAAGAATAACCGGTGCTGGTGTGGATGTGGGGGAAAAGGGACTCTCATCCACTGTTGGTGGGAGTGCCAACTGGTCCAGCTCTTTTGGAAAACAATATGGTAGTCCTCCGAAAACTAGATATTGATCTCCCCATTTGATCCAGCAATAGCACTCCTGGGAATATACCCGAGAGACTGAAAAACACATAGCAGAAACACTATCTGTACTTCTTTATTCATCTCTGTGCTATTTACTATAGCTAGAATCTGGAAACAACCTAAATGCCCGAGAACAGAGGACTGGCTAAAGAAACTGTGGTTCATCTACACTATGGAATACTATGCAGCTGTCAGAAAAGATGAAATTATAAAATTTATCTGCAAATGAATGGACATGGAGACTATCATGCTGAGTGAAATTTTCCCATAATTCTTAAAGGCTCAGTCAAGTAAGAAGTTACTGACTCTATCATCGTTGAATTATTTCATTTAAGTATAAACTAAAAATTTCTTGAGTGACTTTCTCATGTTTCTTACTAACACTCAGATGTAACTTCAAAATGGTTTTCCCAAAGAGATAGCACAAGGAGTATGGAGCTTGTCTCACATGTGGCTGACTCTAGTTCAATACCCAGAAACATATAGTTCTTCAAGCACCAGAGGCAGAAGTAAGCGCTGAGCACTCCCGGAAGGCCACACAACAATATTTTTATAGTCTAACCTAATTTCTCTAATTGAAGAAATGAAAGTATCTTGAGAACGTCTTCTTTCTCATTATTGTTATGAGACATCTATTTTGAGTATTTGAATATAGCTATTTTTCTTGATTGTCCTATGGAAGGGCACCAAAACCTTGTTTTACAAAACAATGCCACGTTTATATACAATGCCAACTCATATGATTTAGATTTTCAATGTTATCATTGTCCCAGAAACTACCACCTGTATGTACTTTGTGCCATGACCTACATATAATAACTCAGCTAACCTTTCAGTAATCCTGCAAGTTCACAATATGAACTTAACTGTTTAAGTCTGAAATTCTACCGTCTCATGATTAGACATTTAAACTTTAAAGGAACCACAAGTCCTTTGCTACACATAGCTTTGAAGGTATGAGTGTCATAAAAACTCATCTTCTCCTTACACACAGATGAGCATAGACCCAATCTCAGGCCACTAAGATTTTGGAGATCTGAAAAAACACTCCAAAGGATGAAATGCAACAACAGTTGGTCCTCTCAACCCTAATAATGGCACTCCAAAAAACTCATCAATTGATTCAAATGCTTGCTGATTATCCATTATGTGCTAGGAAGCCTTCTGGTATTTCAGCAGAGTACCAAAGACATGTTCTTCTATCTTCTGCCTTTCTGGACTTTCCATTCTAGCAAGGAGGCAGTATAAACACAGAGGTAATTCTCACCTTTGTAGACAGTACAATATATGAAGTTAGAGGATAACTTTACACTGGATAGTCAGCAATACTTCTTAGGATAATGACTCTTGAATAGTGAGTCAGAAAAATGTAGTTTTAAGTCAATGGAGAGAGCAACTACCAAAACCCCAAGACAGGAATGAACAGTATTTAATGGGTAGCATATAGTCTGGTGTGCCTAGCAAGGGGAAGAATACCACGTATTAAATCTGAAGATATAATAATTTCAAGTATTTTATGTGGTTGGTCAAAACCAAGATATACTTCATTTCTGATAGGAAGAAATGCTATCAGAGGGTTCAATGAAGATCAATGCATTTTATTTAATTTTAAAATAATTTGATGGCTAAGTAGAGTATTAAAAGTGGGACAAGAAAAATACACAAAACTGGTGGAAGAGAAAAGACACTGTTGCTGGTCTGGTTAAGGCAAAAGTGTTTTTAGGTCTGGAGTGTATGTGGTGAGAGGTGAGAAGTGATCAGAATTAAGAGACAGATTGAAAGAACTACTGAAAGAATTTGTTAATAAACTAGAAATGAAATGAGAATAAAGATAACAAAGATGTCCATAAGATTTTATACTAAAGACACAAGATAAATGGGGTTATGTTTATTAAGAGAGAGATTTATAAGATTTAGAGGTATAATTAAAGTTGATTTTATTCAAATTTATGTTGAGATGATTATCAGGGCTCCAAGTAGATATGCTACATAGCAGTTAGATAAATGATTCTAGACTTCAAAGGAGGGGAAGAGGATGGGGAAAGTACCAGAAAATGGTTACTAATTTCCTAAATCCTCCTGAGTGCCTGAATCTGATTACCTCTCATTTCACTTCTTTATATTTTTACTCTATCTACAAGTTGCTTATATTTTTTAAAGAAATTTTCCCACCTCTAGCCCAAATTAAATTGCTTGTTGCTGTAAATCAATTACAGACACATATCTCAATCTACAAATAGACTGAAATTCAGACAGGTTGAGAAATTTGATTAAAATCACAAAGAGTAAGATTCTAAGTTTGGAAGTCCAGTATGACTGTAAAGGACTACCTCTCTAAGTCAGAATGACTCTGCCTGCAGTCTACTTTCAGGAAGTTGTTTTTTGTTTTGTTTTGTTTTAATTGAATCACAGTGAGATACACAGTTACAAAGTTGCTCATGATTGGGCTTTAGTCATACAATGTTCCATCATTCATCTCTCCACCAGTGAACATTTCGTAAGACCAATGTCCCCAGTTTCCTGTCCCTCTACCCGCCTGCCTCTCTTCTCTTTCTCTTTTCTTGTCTTACTCTCCTTTATCTATCTATCTATCTATCTATCTATCTATCTATCTATCTATCTATCTATCATCTATCCACCCCCACTTCTATCTATCTATCTATCTATCTATCTATCTATCTATCTATCATCTATCTACTTATTTATTCATTCATTCATTCGTTTGTTCATTTATTTATTTATTTGTTTATTTGTTTATTTATTTATTTTGCTTTTTTTGGGTTACAACCGACAATGCTCAGGGGTTACTCCTGGTTCTGCACTCAGGAATTACTCCTGGCAGTGCTCAGGGGACCATATGGGATGCCGGGATCAAACCCGGGTTGGCTGCATGCAAGGCAAATGCCCTATCCGCTGTGCTAACACTCGGCCCATTACTCTCCTTTTGTACCTTATAATTTGCAGTACAGATCCCGAAAGGTTACCAGTTATATCCCTTTACCTACTTTCAACACTCAGTTTCTGTCCAAAATGATCATTCCCAACTATCATTTTCATACTAGTCCTTTCTCTATCCTAACTGCCCTTCTCCCCACAGACACTCTAGTGGCAGGCTTCCAACCACTGACCAGTCCTCCTGGTCCCGTTTTTTTTTTTTTTTTTTTTTTGGGTCACACCCAGCAATGCTCAAGGGTTACTCCTGGCTCTGCACTCAGGAATTACTCCTGGCGGTGCTCGGGGGACCATATGGGATGCCGGGGATCGAACCCAGGCCGGCACAGACCGGCGCGTGCAAGGACAAACACCCTACCCGCTGGGCTATCGCTCCGGCCCCCTCCTGGTCCCTGTTTTCCCTGTGTGCCAGTTGCAGTGAATACAACAGTGATTGCTGAACTCTTTGAGTTGGCAGACTTTCAGAAAAGACATTAGGCAAACAGGTTACACCATTGTAAAGGACTGTAGAGGACAAAGACAAGATGTTATAGTAATATCATGACATTCTTTGAGAAGCTGGCCTTGAGCTGAAACCAAGCATAAATAGGGAGGGAATTGGAAGATTAAGGTCATGCAGGAAGGTCATAGCAGCAGAGTCAATCACATCATACCTGTACTGAAGTCCCTGAAGCACAGATATGAGTTTTCAAGATACTAATAACCATGCAATCACTTATGGAGTTACTCTATGGACAAATGCTGGTAGTGTCAGTAGACTGCACTAAGAGAACATATACAAGTCAGGGCAGCATTTCCTAAAGACATGATCTTTCAATTAAGTAGGTCTACAACAGGAGAAAGGAAAAGGAGAAATAGGTTATATGAAGAATGTTTGCAAATCTCCCATGCATGAGAAGTGAGTGAGCAAAGTGCCGGAGCACTGAGAGATGAGATGGAACCAGAGCAGATGGAGGATGAGGGAGAGAAGAGCCAGAAATCACTCACTTATAAGGTATGCTAAGAAACTTAAGATTGCTGAAGGTAGTAGTGATTTACTCAGGATTTATATGGTTGGGTAGAATGCTCAAAATTGCTTTTTAAGAAGACCCTGGCTTATGAGGGGCTCAGTGGATTGGGAAGATGTGGTACCATCAGTGAAAAACCACAGCCTTATGCTAACTCTCTGGGAAACCCGAATAATATGAGACAGGAAACTAATGCCTGCAATTGGTGCTGGCCTCCTTTGTCAGGTTTTAAAGTGAGACTAAATTGGGGTGTACCCTAAGGATCAACTTTTAAGTTACTCTGCATTTGTGAACTGCATGTTCTGATGTAGGTGGACCCCCATGGATAGCTTATGTGAGATGGGGGAGGAGAGAGATGGTAATTTTTTCTGAGCTACCTCTGATGCCCTGGGGACCCACTGGGAAAGCTGGGATTGGTAAAGTCTGTGATGAGCCCCTGCACCATGAGCCAGAGCCCTGCCAGCCCCACGAGGTAGCCTACAAGCCACACCAGACATCCATTTGGTCTTCTAGGCACGGAGTTGTTCACCATCACTCACGATTTCTCTGTGAGACTAGGACTCAGGATGGAGTGAGGAATTGTTCTTTATAAGAAAGGAAAGTCAGTCCTAGCCGTTAGCCAGGATTTTCAGGTTTGTCTTCCTTGCAGAAAAAACTTTCCAGGAGTAGACAAGCAATGAAGTTAAAACAGATTTTATTTTTAGGGAGAGAAAGAGAAAGAGTAACCCACTCAATAGAGAATGTGGTGGGCTTCTCCAAAAAGGTGGAAAGTGCTTTGAATGGCCTTTAATTTTGGCATTTATATTAATATTTTTTGTTTTTTCTAGGAGGTGGAGGTGAGAGTCAGATGTTGTCATAAAAGAAAAGGTAGTCAGGGGGGGTAGTGTTGGGGGGTAGTGGATGTTTTCCTTTCTGTTCTTTGATTTGTTTGGCAATGTGACTTATTTTCATCAATAAGACAAGACAGAAGTAATATAGTGTCAACTGCAATCCTATGTCCAAAATTTAATTAATAGGATTCCTGTACTTCCCTCTTGCCAATTTTATGCCTTGGCCAAACATCAGACATCCTCTGCTAGTCTGCTAGTTTGAGATGAATGAGGGTTACCTACAGCAAATCCTATCTGCAGGCTAACAGCACCCAGTCAAAGTCAAATCAATTCACTGACTTCCACTTGAATTTTATTTCTGAAAGCAACAGCAAATAACCATTGCTTTACTACCCAAATTTTAGCATAGCTCTTTATGCAGAATTTTTGTGACAACCATTAACCAAAACCTTTGTAAAGTGATTATTCTTATTTACACTAATTTCAGTGAAAAAACGAAAGCATGGAGAGTCAGCAACTACGTCCTTAGCAATAATAAGTGCCAGAGAGAGATTCGAGCTCAATATCATGATTTCAGAATCATGTTCTTACCTTTACATTGTTGCAGGACAATGAAATTATTTGACTTGAAATTTTTTCTGGCTTTTCTAAATATAAAGCAAAGCACCAAGAGCAATATATTAAAAGAGGGATCTGATTTGTAATTTTGTGCAATCAAATTCACACAAAAAAGTTAGATAATCTTCACACTGATGTAGGCAAATAGGGAAAGAGCCCATGGCAAAGGAATTCCTAGAGTGAAATAAAACCAACAGCTCATTTATCGAAGATTAAGTGGTTGTATATTTGTGAGTGCATTTCAGGATACTCAGTTCTATTCCATAGGTCTACGGGTCTGTCTCTATACCAATACCACACTGTCTTAAAAAAATATTAAGTGGAGCAAAGAAAGCCTCTTCAACAAATGGTGCTGGGAAAACTGGGCAGCTGCATGTAAAAAAATTAACTTAGACTTCCTTCTAATGCCATGCACAAAAGTCAGATCAAAATGGATTCTAGATCTCGATATCAGACATGAATCTATATGGTACATTGAAGAAAACATAGGAGAAACGGCTCTACGACATCGAAACGAAAAGTATCTTTAAAGATGACACACCACTGACCAAGCAAATGGAAGCAATGATAAACAAATGGGATTATATAAAATTGAAAAGCTTCTGCACCTCAAAAGAAACGGTGACCAAGATACAAAGACAATCCACAGAGTGGGAAAGGATATTCACCCAATACCCATCTGACAAGGGGTTAATATCCAGGATATATCAGGCACTGGTAGCACTCCACAAGAAGAAAACAGCCAACCCCATCAAAAAATGGGGAGAGGAAATGAACAGAAGCTTCCAAAAAGAAGAAATTCGAATGGCCAAAAGGCATATGAAAAAGTGCTCTTCATCTTTAATCATCAGGGAGATGCAAATCAAAACAACAATGAGGTACCATCTCACCCCACAGAGACTGGCACACATCCAAAACAGCAAGAACAACCGGTGCTGGCGTGGATGTGGGGAAAAAGGGACTCTCATCCACTGCTGGTGGGAGTGCCGACTGGTCCAGCCCTTTTGGAAAACAATATGGGCATTCCTCCAAAAGCTAGATATTGAGATCCCATTTGATCCAGCAATAGCACTCCTGGGAATATACCCTAGAGACCGAAAAACACATAACAGAAACACTATCTGTACTTCTTTATTCATCTCTGCGCTATTCACTATAGCTAGAATCTGGAAACAACCTAAATGCCCGAGAACAGAGGGACTGGCTAAAGAAACTGTGGTTCATCTACACTATGGAATACTATGCGGCTGTCAGAAAGGATGAAATTATGAAATTTACCTGCAAATGGATGGACATGGAGTCTATCATGCTGAGTGAAATTAGTCAGAAGGAAAAGGACAGATATAGAATGACTGCATTCATTAATAGGATATAAATAGATACCAGTGTTTTACTAACTATGGGAAATGGTAATGGCAGATTAAAACTCACCACTGAATATACACAAAGAGACTTAAGTGATAAACTCTAAATATCTGCAGGGCTAGCCACAATGTGTAAAATAAGAGGGAGAGAGATGCAGAGACAGAGAGAGAGATAGAGAGAAAGAGAGGAAACTGGGGTACCTGCTATTAAGGCGGCCTTTGGGGATGGGGGGGGGGGGGTACATTGGTGGTGGAAATGGGGCACTGGTGGAGGGATGGGTGCTGGAATACTGTATTACCAAGAACCAATTATGAACACCTTTGTAATTGTATGTTTCACGGTGGTATAATAAAAAAATTTAAAAAAAAAAAATAAAAAAAAAAAAACCAACAGCTCAAGCGCTACAATAAGCCCATTTTGCAGAAACAAAATGGGCTTATTGTAGCATGATAAGGCTTTGCCTGGAGCCAGAGATCCATGGGAGAGTAGCTTCAAGAGGAACAAAGGACAGGAAAGGAATTTCAAAGAAGACCATTCACCACTCCAAAAACAACCCCCTTGACAACACCTTAGCAACAGATTCTTACCTAGGTAGAAGTCTCAAGTGGGGGCAGCTTGGAAACCCTATAAAAACCACCTAGAACAAAAAAGGAAGGTTGTGCATATGCTGTCCAAGCCCACATGCTGCTTGAGTCCACGAGGCCAAGCACATGTGGCACCTGAGCAGATGTGTCACCCATGTCTCCTCTCTCTGAGATGTATACTCTCTCTGTCTCTGCTCTCTCTGTCTCTGTCTCTCTGTCTGTCTGTCTGCCTTCTGTCTGTCTGTCTGTCTGTTTGTGTCTGTCTCTCTCTCTCACTGCCTTACCTCATTGCCTTTTCTCAAAACTGAAATTCTTCTGCAAGTACTGTGTAAGGCCTAGGCTTCCATCGTGTCCTGGGTCAGCAGAGGCAAACCAGGAGAAAGTGACTGTGTCTATTCTCCCCCATCTCACATAAGCCACGAGTGGGAGCCCACCTCCATCAACACTAAGAAAATCTCTGTGCATGGGTCCTTTCATGCCACTGCCCTCACAATTAAACATTGTGCCTAGCTGGAAGTTTAATTGACTCAGCATGGAGTAAACTTAACTTTTACACAAGGAGGGAAGAGTTTGCTTCAAGAGGAACTTAGATGAGGAGAGCTGGAGTCATCAGTGAGTCAGGCAGGAGTGTGACTGCAGAGGGTCTGAATCATCCAATTGGTCTATGTACACTGTGATCAGCTACTGGCTACATGGAAAATAACTTAATAAACTATCAAGTCTCCAATGTGTGGCTGAAAACTTAGTAGGTTTGAGGCCAGAGTGAGGAGTTTTTTTTAAGCAGATGTCCCATCACATTCCTCATTCAAGGTAACCTTCCAAAGTCTCCCTGCTTGTCAAGGATGAAAAATAAGGATCATCCATCTTCTTTCTAAGACAACATCTCAACCCAAAAAAGACTTGAGAGCAACCTCAGAGTTTTCTAAATCTCCCTAACAATCTATTGGTGTCTTTCTTACCAGAATATATTTTCTAATGTAAATTATTTTCCGAATTTTATCCACAGCACCTGTGTACAGCAGGTAACTAGGAATGTTGTTCAATAAACAATTAAATGAATGTGGAGAAAAGGTGATGTTTGGTTCTTGTTTGGGGCCAAACCCAGCTATGTTCAGGACTTACTTCCGTCTATATGCTCAGAGATCACTCCTGGTGGTGCTCACAGACCATGTAGGGTGCCAGGGATTGAATTGAGGTAGGCTACATGCAAAGTAAGTGCCCTACCCACTGTACTCACTCCAGTCAATGATGTGGCTTTTTAAAAGGCAGATCAGGCCTCCCCTGCCTATCACTGTGCCACCAGCATCTAGTACACTCTTGAAAGCTGATTGCTAAGAACTAAGAAATGAATAAATATCAGCACTGCAAGGCAAAGAACTTGACTTGGTTGATCTCTACATTTGTCGTGCTTTAAAAGGTCTGTTCTTGTCTCTGTATATCTAGATACCTATAGAAACGGTACTTTCTGCTAACCAACTCTCCCTTTGTTCCATTAACTCTCAGTTACATTTCCATTAATTCTCTGCTGGATAGCTGGAGTTGAATTAAACTTTTTGCAACCATAGAACCGAATACTGACTAATAAGTCAGTATTTTCTAAAATGTGGTGCATGGCTACTTGCATCTCTGAGCCATATAGCTTGAAGATTCATGCCTGGGTCTCACCTGGGTCTCAAGTCCAAATTTCAGAAGTTTTGGGTAAACCTCAAATATTGCTTCATTCTTTGTCATCTTTTATTTATTTATTTATTTATTTATTTATTTATTTATTTATTTATTTATTTATTTATTTTGCTTTTTGGGGTCATACCCGGCAATACTCAGGGGTTTCTCCTGGCTCTGCACTCAGGAATTACTCCTGGCGTTGCTCAGGGGACCATATGGGATGCCCGGGATTGAACCAGGGCTGGCACAGGCTGGCCGCATGCAAGGCAGATGCCCTACCTGCTGGGCTATCGCTCCGGCCCTTTTGTCATCTTTTAAAGCCAATTTCATTTCTTCACCCCTTCTCCAGCTTTGGTGGCATTCTTTCTGTAGTTTCTACCAGAATGCTCAAACTTGCTGTCTGTCCTTCAACCTAGCGGCTCCCTCCACTTAATCTTCACAAGGCTTACTCCTTCTAACCTTTCAGGCCAGCAACAATCCCTCTTTCTCAAAGAGCATCCCTCATAGAATTGTCTATCAGATTCTATACACTCAACCCATACTGGTTTCTTAGCAAAAGAATGCCGGGGTAGTCACTGCTCAATTGTTTGGTGGATGTTTTACTTCTCCCCTCCATAGAACATAAGCTCCACATCTTGGCTAGGCAGTTTCCCTACTGGTTAAAAGCTTTACTTGTAATACAGTTTATTGAATAAACATTGTTGAATCAGTGGAATCACGAATTTTAGACACTTTTTGGCACATTGTATAAATTATAGCATATATTTTTTGATAATGCACACATTTCTCAGGATTAATAAAACCAAATATTCCATTTGCCTTCAGAAATCTGTTGGATAATATTCCTTAATGCATCACCTACTGCCCTCACATTTGATGTCTATTTTCTGAAAGCACACCAAAAAGGACATTTTACAAAAAACTTTGACTTTGCTCAGATAATGAAATCTGACCTAAATTTCTTTTAAGGCAACAAATAACCAAAGATTCTTTTTCTTCTCTTGTTTTCTCCCACCAGTAGGAAAGAGCCCTCTAAAATGATTTGCACTTACACTTGATTTGAAAAACACTCATGCCCTCTAATGGAAGCATGAGATATTGCAGTTTGAACTAAAAACGTCAAATGCATTAGGCAAGGCATGTTCCATTACCCGGAAACCAATGAAGTAAGCATATGAAAAGAACAAGACCTAAACAAATAACGAGTTATATGCATGGTGTTTATATATTCTGTAGGTTAAATACCAATTGGGTGGACCACTCCATATTCTGAACCTTGACTTTGTGTTGCTTTTGATATAGGCAGAAAGGGGGACATGGCAATGAATTCTTGCCCTAAGGCTGTCCAAAGTCACCTTTTGGAACCAGAAACCAAGACTTGATAAAACCTTCATTAATAGTAAACCCTGAGGGAGCTGGATCAACCTTCTCTGCATAGCCCTTAATCTGGCTACATTCTGGTCAAGAAAAGATTTTCCAAGAAGACCACTCCCAAAGTCTACTCCCTAGTAACCTAGGTAGAAGCCCCATATGGAAGCAGCTTGGGAAGAAATCTATAAAAGCCATCATGACTAAAGGACAGCGTGCATATGCTGCCTGAGCCCATGTGCTGCTTGAGCCCATGTGGCCAAGCACATGTGGTGCCCGAGCACAGCACGTGTGTCACCTGCATCTCCCTTTTTGAGATGTGTACTCTCTCTCTCTCTCTCTCTCTCTCTCTCTCTCTCTCTCTCTCTCTCTCTCTCTCTCACACACACACACACACACACACACACACACACACACACACACACTTTCCCTTCTCCTTCCCCTTCCTAAAACCTCCATAATAAAATCTGTTCTACTTCACTGCTAGTCTACTACTGAAAATTCTTTTTCTGCAAGGAAGACAAGAACCCTGAGGAAGCCCTGGGTAAGGCCTAGGACTGACTTGCATTTTATCAGTTCTTAGCCTGCACAGTGGGTCCTGGGTGGCAGAGGCAGCTGGGGAGAAAGTGACCGTCTCTCTCTCCTTCCTGCCTCACATAGCCACCTGTGAGGCCCACTTACATAACTTTCATACATGAGTCAACTATTCACTCTAGGACAGACTAAGAAATAGGATAAGAGAGGGAAATACACAAGATGAAAAGAAGTATCTCATATATGCAAAATATGACCTAAAGTAACCTCAAGTGAGTGCTGAATTCTTCCTGAATCAAACAGAAGATTAAGTGGCCAAAGAGCAGCTGCACCTTGACAGGAGGTCAGGAAATCACTTACTGTTGCAGTCTGAAGCAGATGCAAGCTACAAATATATTTCAGGCCAGATACTGCTGGTTAAAGGACTATACTGGAGGGTTTTCCAACTTGCCCCAGTCTATGTATCTAACACATTTACACATTCCTTGTGTAAATGTATCAACAAGCATAATTCCTAGTTAGCACACTGAAGAAACTCTAGTAGCCATTGTGTTTCCTGCATTTATGTAAATTGCCTGCCTGGCCCCTAGAGGTATTTCTCTTTAAAATCTAATCCCTTTATCGCTTCTCGGCCTTTTGGCTAAGATCAAGTGTAGTATCTGTTCTTATCAGTTTAAAATCTAATCCCTTTGATTGTTCTGCATAATGGTGGAATATCTCTCTCCCCTCCACCCAACACACTGCATCCAACACACATTAGCAATATGAGTTTTTACCTCCACCATGATGTGCACTGGCGCCCCCATTTCCAAGAAAGTAAAACAAAACCAAACGAAAACAAAACCCACCATGAATATAAGCTAGTTATCTACAACAGCCCCTCCCCTCCATACCACCTCCCTTCCCAGAACAGTGCTTGCAGTCAGCACAGTCAGTATGAGAAGCCAGGGGTGATGCAGGTTCTTTTTTGTTTGTTTGCTTTTTTGTGTTTTGGGGGCCACATCCAGGCTCTGCTGTTACTTCTGGCTTTGCACTCAGGAATTACTTCTGTAGGGCTCAGGAAACCAAATGGGATGCTTGGGAGATAGAACCTGAGTTGGCTGAATGCAAGGCCCTACTATTACTCTGGTCCATACAGATTCTTATAAGGAAAAACCTTCATCTCTTCTCAGAAGTTAATAATTCTATATACGAAAGGGGGATAAACTTACAAATGTTCCCTTTGTCTTGGAAATACTAAATATAATTTTAAATGTGAAAGGTGTCTTTTGAACACTGTGTATTTTTAATTCTAATACAACAATAAAGTGGAAAACCATATATTAGCTCTTATAAATTTCAGTATAAAATGACTAACCAGGACCTGCATTTTAGGACTCTAATGCCAGAAAACTAACTAGCTTAAAGTATAATAGGATATATAATTTATCAGGCATTTAATGGTATTAAATATATTAGCATAATATAAATTTTTAATAAAGTACTTTTATAAAAAAAGAAAAGTAACTAAAAAATAAAAATTATGTAAAAAGAGGTACTGTTTTTGTTTATTATGGTGGCAACCATAATAAATGCAGGGACCAACTCTCCACATAAGTTAGTGTAGCTGGAGGCTAAGGCTCAGTAGGGCGTGTCACCCAACTGGCTCTTCCAGAAAGGGTGTGGTATTGGATCATTGCACACTTGAAGCCCTCTCATGAATAGCATTGCAAATCATATTGCTTAAAATTTGAAAAAAAATACATAAAATTTAAAATACTGGGAAGAAGTGGTCAGATTCTAAGAACACACTACAGATCTGAATCAGGAGCTCTGTTCTTAACACCAGCCCAGTAAATGTGATGCAAAGTGAAGTGATGGTCCTTTGACTGAGAATCACTGGAGCAGATGATACTGGATTCACTTAATATATTTACTTTAAGGGATATTCTTGTAGGCTGGAAAGATAGTAGTAGCAGATAAGGTACTGCCTTGTTATGAAACCAACTCAAGTTTGATCTCTGGCACCACAGCCAGGTGTGAGCCTCAAGCACCACCCAAATACCAAAACAACAGCACCAAAAAGATTTTCTTGTTGAATTTGAAATAAAGAAAAATAAACCTTATAGCTATTTGGAAAAAAAATGAATTGTTTAACAGAAACTAATATTGATAAAATTAATATTTTATCTTCTCATCAGTAAATGTACGAGATGAGAGTCTACCACTGAGAGTATATCACCTGCATGGCAGAGCCTGGCAAACTACCTGTGTCGTATTTAATATGCCAAAACCCGTAACAATTATAGACCTCATTCCCATGACCTGAAGGAATGATTTGAGGCTCTTCATGTTCCTGGAGCGAGCAGATGCCCTTGGGCTACACTAGCACCGAACCAGAACATGTGGAGATGTTGCTGGTGCCTGCTCCAGCAAATCCATGAACAACAGGAAGACAAGTGATACAAGTGATGGTGGCAACATTGTTCATAATGTTTCAGGTGTATATTGCAAAATACCAGGTATAGCTGAATCTTCTACACTTTTTGCCATCTACTGGGCAAAAAGTAATTACTGCTCAAACTAAGACAGGAATTCCTTCAGTTCTCAAGATGACAAAAAAGAAAATAGAGCAGTTTCAACAGTAATGTGGGTAGAAATGAGTAGATGCAGGAATTCAGCCAGAGGATAAATAGGCTTTCATAATGATAAACAATAAACTATCTCTAAAAAGTAAAAATGCAGTCTGGCTCCTGTAAAATTCATATAGGAAATACTGGAATTTCTCCACAGCAATCAAATGAAAGAGGTTTTCAACTATACTTCTCATTGCCAAATCACAAACCAATAATATATTACCTACTACTCTGACTTTGGAAAAATAATGATCAGTTCAAAAGAAAATTCTTTACAAAAATGTATTATTTGAGGTCATATAGTGTTGCAGGACTCCTCTAAGAGCCTCTGCATCTGCTCTGGATTGCCTCCTGCAAATCACTTCGTAGATAAGAGGGTAGTCTAAATGTGGCAGTTTATCTGACCATGTATTCTGTACTAACTGGTATAAATATTCTCTCATGCTACCACAATCATTGTGGAACTAGCTAGATCTTACCAGCATATTTGCCTGGCCAAGCTGGATCTCTAAGTAATTAGACCAGAGAGAAATGCTGTTTGCCTCCAAGCAAGCAAGCATGACTCCCTGATAACTCAAAGGAAACTAAAATACAAAACTACTGTGAAGTAGATGAGACTTGTGAAGACTTGGAGGAATATTTAACTGGCATTAGTATTAGTCTTTGGTACAGACATGCCATCTCAGAAACCCCCTTCTCTACCCTATAAAGGCATTTCCAGGCAGATCTTGGCTCAAAACATTAGCATATAATAGAGCCTAGGTGAGGTGCTGGGAGAAATTACCTGAGGGCATTTAACCCTTCCTGCTTCCCATAATAGTGGGAGGTCTGAGTTGCAGGGTATAAAACCAGCCTGCTTCCTCTCTTTGGGCTTTCTCTTTGTGAGCTCGCACCCTTCTTGGGAGTCTTGTCTTTTTTTCTCCTTTTTTACAGGGCCTTAACACGAGGTGGCACCATCTTGGCCTACACGTGTCTGGGGTAATAGCTGGCAATCCTAAGCACAGGGTTTTTCCTATTGCTGACATGTATGCCTGAACCTGTGATAAGTAAAGCCTTTTAAAACTGCATTGGATTCCTGAGTCTTCATCCATTCCCCGCCCGGCCCGGAGGTAGAAGGGAACTCGCTTCCCGGCACTGTTGGGGACCCCACTGGCAGCGTCCACGGCAATATAGAAACCTTACATGTAATTAATACCAGAAAAATCTATTCAAATATGTATATTTGTGTTAATTACATGATCTCATCAAATTGTTCTTGGTAATTTTGTGACTTATTAACAGTATTCTTACTTACCAGATGAGGAAACTGTGGTCTAGATAGTCTTATCACAGGAGATGTCTGAATAAAATAATGATTTCCTCCACAAAATTATTTCTGAAGCAGAAGTAACAGCTTTATAAGGAAGTATTGGAAAGAAGTGCTATACCTCTTGACAGTCCCATGGCCATTTTGCTTGCCTTGCCTGAACCTAGAGACAACAACATTCTTTCTCCCTAAACTGTTTAACCTTTTATTGAGCACAACCCCTCCCGCTGCTACTGGCTCTCCCTGTGCCCAGCCGCTCACGAGGCGCCTGGGAGGGATGGTGGGTTCTAGCCCTGGCCCGCCACCCCAGCAAAGCCTCGTAACAAGCCAGGCGAGCCCCACTCCATGAGGGCCTCCACTTTCCACATCTGGACTTCCCCTCATCAGAACTCCACCCAGCAGACCAGCCTATCACAGTCTGGCTCATCAAGATCCACCCTGCAGCAGTCTTTTTTTTAAATCCGGCCCAGGTATGCTGATCCAGAGACTCACAGACATGGGACAGAGCTGCTACTGGCTCTCCCTGTGCCCAGCCGCTCACAAGGCACCCGGGAGGGATGGCGGGGGTCTAGCCCTGGCCTGCCACTCCAACAGAGCCTCGCAACAAGCCAGGTGAGCCCCCACTCCATGAGGGCCTCCACTTTCCACATCCGGACTTCCCCTCATCAGAACTCCACCCAGCAGACCAGCCTATCACAGCCCGGCTCATCAAGATCCACCCTGCAGCAGTCTTTTTTTAAATCCGGCCCAGGTATGCTGATCCAGAGACTCACAGACATGGGACAGAGCTGCTACTGGCTCTCCCTGTGCCCAGCCGCTCACAAGGCACCCGGGAGGGATGGGCGGGTCTAGCCCTGGCCTGCCACTCCAACAGAGCCTCGCAACAAGCCAGGTGAGCCCCCCACTCCATGAGGGTCTCCACTTTCCACATCCGGAATGTCCCCTGCGTCAGAACTCCACCCAGCAGACCAGCCTATTGCAGCCGCACAGTTCATCAATAAATACTCGAGATTAGAGGTGACTACAAGAGTATGCCACCCTCATGGCAGAGCCTGGCAAGCTACCTGTGTCATATTTGATATGCCAAATACCAGTAACAATTATACACCTCATTCCCATAACCTGATGGAATGGTTTGAGGCTCTTTATGTTCCTGGAGCAAGCAGGTGCCCTTGGGCTCTACTCGCGTGAGACAGGACATATGGAGATGTTACTGGTGCCCCGCTTGAGCACATTGATGATGAAAGGGAAGACACTGAACCCCTCCTGCTATGAATTTACTGGCACCAGGTTGTCTAATGTGCAATCTTCTTTCCAGACTTGGTTCCCAAAACACATGGCCAATAGCATCAAGGATTCAGCTATACATAAGTGAATCAAGGAAACCAAAACCAGTCCATTAATTGAGTTTTTATAAGGAACACCTGAACTTACCACTGTAGCCCTTCATGCCTGTTAAAAGTTTTCTTGCACCTTATACTCAGAGTTGTTTTTTTAATCTATTTGAGGGTTTTGTTCTTGGGTTATAGGGTCTGCCATTCTTCCCAGCTGATACTGTTGTAGGCAGGCAGACAAGGGGTGCCACATGGCAAAAAATTCCTGAAGGAAAACTGGTCCTTCAGCCATCCAGAGTCACACCTGTTGTCACAGGGAACCAGACTTGAGAAGACCATATCAACAATAGACCCTGTGGGGGAAGGGAGGCCAGAGGGAATGTGTGAATGGCTTTAGCTGATTAAATCTCCTGAGGGAAATGAATCAGCCTTCCCACCCAAAACCCAGCTCAAAGAAGACAAGCATTCCAGTCAAAGAAGACCACTCCCAAAGTCTACTCCCTTGGCAATGGGCCCTAGTAACTGAGGTTGAAGCCCCATATGGGAGTAACTTGGGGAGAAATCTATAAAAGCCGTCCTGACCAAAGGACCAGCGCAAGCACATGCTGCCTTGGCACACATGTTGCCTGCGCGCCTATGCTGCCTGGGCACACATGTTGCCTGCGTGCACATGCTGCATGGACACACATGCTGCCTGAGCCCATGTGGCCGAGCACATGTGGTGCCTAAGCATGTGTTGCCTGCATCTCCCCTCTTGAGATGTGTACTCTCTCTCTCTTTCTCTCTCCTTCCCCTCTCCTAAAAACCTCCTTAATAAAGTCTGTAAAAATCCACTGCTCGCCGACTCCTGAAAATTCTTTTTTCTGTGAGGAAGACAAGAACCCGTTCCTAAGGCAGCCCTGGGTAAGGCCTAGAACTGACTTTCCTTTCCTGCAAAGAGCAATTCCCTCGCTCCAGCCTGAGTCCGTGGCTCCCCAAGAAACCTCACGTGGTGGGGATCAACTCCCATGCCTAGAGATCAAGGGGGCATCAGGTGTGGCTTGACGGCCACCTGGTGGGGCTGGTGGGACTCAGGCCCACGCCGAGCAGGGCCCATCGCAGACTTTATCAGTCCTTAGCCTGCCCAGCGGATTCCGGGTGGCAGAGGTGGCTGGGGAGAAAGCGACCATCTCTCTCTCCCCTTCCGGCGCTAACATAAGTCACCCGTGCGGTCCACCTGCAACAATACCTCCAACAGTAAAAGTTAACTCTGTGGAAAGCATTTCATTCTCAATGACTGGCTTTCTATGAGATGAGAATAAACCTATTTTTTGTTGGTAATGAGACCATAAAAATTTTCTCAAAATAAAGAGTGCCCTTCAGGATCCACTTGGGGAGACATACTACTTCTATAGACAAGTCCAGTCTACTTCTGTATGTTTATATGTTTATGTGTTTATTAACACTTGAAAGGGAGACAAAGAAATTTAGTGTATATTTCATTTCACATGTGTGATGCAATTCCAAGGAATATTTTTGTGACTAATCCTTAAAATTATATTTAGAAGTCATGTAGTATACAGTGATTCAATGAAACATATAAATATACATCTATATGAAGAGCTTTAAGATATAAAATGAAGGCTTAATTACGATATAGGTAAAAATGACAGAAATAGAAAGATGTAGTTTTACGTTTAACAAGATAAGATCTCTTAAAGCTTTATCATGTGGCTACAGATGAGTCTAGTGAGGAACACAAAATGGATGTAAGAAACTAGCTCGATTAAGACAATTTTTAAAAATGCTGTAGTACTCAAAGATGATATTTCAAATAGAACACATCTTAGGATCATATCTGTAAGATTCCACCTTCCGCTCTACTGTCTTGTCCCAGCAGGCATATAGATGCTCCAAATTAATGGCTTCCCCTTAGTCTCTGGGTCAGAAAGAGTTGGAATAAGGTAAAGGAATTGATTCCTTAGGCTTGTTCCTTGCAAGTTCTCTTCAACTAGGATATGCCTTGTTTGAATGTCACCACCTTCTCATGAGAGCTTTCTCCTACCAGGTTCCAGCAAGGTTCCTTCCTTTATCCCTTTGGACCCCAGTGTGGAAACCACTTTATTGCTGCAAATTCTAGGTAACTGCATTCTTTCTGTGATCTCCCCACCTCAACTACAAAATATTTTCATTGGAAAGAAACTATCCTGTTTGAATATATCCATCTCACTGCAGTCCAAATACATGAAATAAATAATATAATTAAATATCAGGAATTTTAAAATTAGAATGAAATATGGGGGGGCCAGAGAGAAAGTATGGTGGTTGCCTTGCATGTGGTCAACCCTGGTTCGAGCTCTGGTACCACATACAATGACCTGAGTCCTTCCAGGAGTAAGCTCTAAGCACTGCAGGGCATGATACAAAAAACAAAATTTAAAAAAATATTAAAAATTAAATATTATTCTACCTATTCTGCATACTTAAGTAGAGCAATAAAGCAATGCAAACTTTTATAAAATAGAAGAAACTTGTGTGTGTGTGTGTGTGTGTGTGTGTGTGTGTTGAGTCATATCCAATGATACTCAGGGATTACTCCTGGTTTTTTGCAGTCAGGAATTGTTCCTGGCAGTGCTTGGGGGGCACATAGAATAACAGGAATAGAATCCACATGCAAGGAAAATGCCTTACCCATTGTACTATGGCTCCAGCCCAGAGAGGGACTTTCACATAAAGAAAGCTACAGTTTTGAAAATTTGCACTAAGCTTTCTGTCAGGTCAAGGTCAAGTGTCTACTTCCTAATTCATCCAGAAAAGGAGACAGGTGTGGCTGCAGATAACTGGATAGAATTGGGGGGTGGGGGTGGGGGATTCCAGTTTTGAAGGACTATTGATAAGTTAGGTAATTTTTAGTTTTAAAGGTTAGGCAAGGCCTTTTATATGTACATTATATTGAACACAAGAGGTTGGGTTATTACCTTTTATCAAAATGTCAGGAGAGCAGATTTACAAGTGAGGTAGACAACATGAGAGAACATTCTTCCTCTCAACAGTCTTTGAAATTGATTGCAAATGAATCACCTCTGAACAGACTATGAGAGAGAGGTTGAGTGCTTTCCTAATGATGTACATCTGTGAGGCTTCACTTGGGGTTTGGCTGCATTTACATCACTATAAACTCCGCAATTACAGCTCTAGTCGTTTCCTGCATAGACAGAGAATACGAATTGCAGCAGCAGGTTTCCTGCCTTGGATTTATTCCAGGATCCTGAGTCACCTCCTAGACATCTGTAACACATTAAACTGTACTCTTGTTATCTCTCAGCTCTCTGAACAATGGCCGAAATCTCTGACAAAACAAATACCCCAATTCTTTCCAAGAAACCTTCTAAAGTTAGGCAACCAATCATAAGCTTGCACAAAACACTGAGGGTAATTTAGACAGCAGAAGAAAAGCCAAAATAGAGCTCAGATTATTTCTGATGGTCTGAACTTTATTTAAACTCCATGGATTTAGGATGTCTGTAAATTGTTCTATAAATTAAAGGTTGCACTACAATGCATATGCTAAATCCATAACAACTACTACCCTCCCCCATTTGATGGCCTTTAAAGTCTTTTGGAGGGATTATATTTGTGAGAGGGAATATTACTCTTGAAAAAGATAAAGGAGGGCTCTCCCACCCTTTCTGCCTCTGATGGCCTTGGACTTTGTATTGTAAGTAAAATATTGTTTTTCTCTCTTCTTTATGTCTTCTGCATATTTCTATGTTAGAGCAATGTCCTTTTTTGTATAGACACAGGAAGACAGTGAGTGCTATGCTTTTGTAATTTAGTAGTTAACTAACTCTGAAGAATTTTCTTCTGGGCATCTGTCATAATTATCTGACTAGCCTTAGTTTCCCTCAAGTTGACCTTATGAACTTAGTTCCTTACACCCCAAAAGGAGGACTCCACAGTGGAACTTAAATGGACCTAGGACAAGTCATGAGCAAACTACCCTGGCCTTGACATGGGACAGGTTAAGCTCCATAAGAAGTATAATAAGTTAAGAGTACAGGCATGGAATAGGCTCTGACATGACCCATAAAGAAATGACTGTTGGAAACTGGAAATAATAACTTGAACTGAGGACTGTAGTCTAGGATATATGTCGAGATGTTCCCAGGAAAAAACTACTTTTACCATAAGTCCAGAGAGAACATGTTAAACTAAGCTTATCTAAGTTATAGATAAAAAGTATATAGCTCTTACTGTGTTTATACAAAATGACTAGAAATATTACTGAGAAGCAAATTTAGTATGATTTCTTATGGGTTAACAATAAAGGAAATAAGAAAGCGATAAGCCCCTAGATGAAATCCAACC
Source organism: Cryptotis parvus (assembly GCA_021461705.1). Classification (NCBI taxonomy): domain Eukaryota; kingdom Metazoa; phylum Chordata; class Mammalia; order Eulipotyphla; family Soricidae; genus Cryptotis; species Cryptotis parvus. The sequence goes on from JAJIBD010003613.1 coordinate 89,671, forward strand.
CTTTGGCGGATCTCCCAGAATGAGTCTAAAGTGCTGTAGTCCTTAGACAGAATTCTGCCCTTAGGTGGATTCTCTAAAAAATTGTCTCTGGTTACCACATCTGTAACCCTCTCCCCCAACCCGTAATGATGTCTCTGCAACTAGCAAACTTTACTTGAATTAAACCTCCTGATGACCAACAAGCCTGTGGCACCTTTCCTTCATCCATTGGTCGGGGGGATAGTTATCGGCCCTAAACACACCAAGGGACCCTGCAGAATTCGATCATCTGTAAGGGACCATGCTGAACCCAAAACAAGGGGGAAAACCCTTGCTACAGATCCAGGTTTTAGTCCTGATACCACATGGTACCCTAAACACCAAGCCAGATGTTACCTTCAAGCACCACTAGATGTAGTTCCAAAACAAACAAAAATAAAAATAAAAATACTTCACACTGAATGAGAGATATATTTGTACATAACTTACAAAACTTATATTCAAGATATATGAAGGAGAAGATACACAAAAACAAAAAAGAAGATGCATCACCAAACTGACACTTTACTGAAGAAGACATTTGGATAGTCAAGAGTCATATTAAAAAATAATCACTATTCCTTTACGGGGAAATGCAAATCAAAACAAAAAATGAGTGTCACCTAACAAACTATGAGAATGATTTCTATGAAAAACAACAAGCGCTGTCAGAGGTGTAGTGAAATAGGAACCTTCATTTATTGTTGTTGGAAATATAAATTATTCAGGTTCTATAGAAAACATCATGGAAATTTCTCAAAAATTAAAAAAAAAATAAAACTACCTTATTTTTTGGCTGACAAAAGAAATCTTACTACAGAGTAGACTTTACCAAGATGGAGGAGAAAGTGGAATGACAGTGCCCAATAGGGAGTGATAGAAATATATTGTCGTTTGGTTGTAAAAATGGTGAGATAGCACTGTCTATCTAAAACATATACACATTTACTTTCTTGTAAACCAATGCTAATTAAATAAAAATAAACTAATTCATATTAATTCATTAATTTATTAAACAAATGACATTCATGTGCAGGGGAAAAACAGCGAACTAAAAGTACTGACCTTATAACTTTCACAAAACCACCTTAAAGTGAACCATAAACCTAAACATAAGATGTGAAAATTATAATTTTCTAGAAATAACATTTTTTTTTTTGTGTGTGCCCATCTGATTTTCGATGCCTTGGCAAACGAGACAGCGTCCCTGGATTCTGGAATAGCGGACGGAGGTCAGAACTCCGATTCCTTCTCTCACTTGAGTGAGGCGGATATTCCAAGCATAGCTCTTTCGATGCCTCTCTGGGAGACCCGAATAGCATTCTCATCCTGCTTTCGTAGGGGCCCAGGTCTCTGAGGCATATGTTAATACAGGGAGAACGGTGGAGTCGAAGAGATGTGCCCGGAGCCGGAGGTTCTTTGTCCTTTTTAGCTATTTCTTCGATGCCTTTGAAGGCATTCCATGCCTCTCTCTCTTCCTCCTGCACAGCTCAGGTTTTAGGTCGCTCATCATGTTGATTTCTCGACATAACTGCTGCATTCAGAGATGTTTGTTCCATTGAGAGTGAATGGGGCCTCAGGAACTAGTTCATTCTTCATGAACATTGTTTTCTTTAGATTCAGCTGTAGACCTATCTTTCCACATTCTCGGTCGAAGTCAGCCAGCATTTTGCCACTTGGCTAATGTTTGGTGTTATTAGAACAATGTCATCAGCGAAGCGGAGCTGGTGTAGTTGCCGACCATCTATCTTCACTCCCATTCCTTCCCATTCTAATTGTCGCGTGATGTTCTCGAGGGTGGCACTGAAGAGTTTTGGTGAAATGGTATCACCCCTGTCGAACCCCTCTTTTCACATTAATGATCACTTCTTTGTAGAATGGTGAGATCCTGGTGGTGAATCTGTAATAAAGCTCACGAAGGATCTTATGTATTGGGTTTGAACACCCTGTTTGGCTAGGGCTTCGATGACTGCTTCAGTCTCCACAGAATCAAAGGCTTTCTGTAAATCAATGAACGTGAGACAGAGCGGCATCTTGTACTCCCCTACAAACCTCAATGAGCTTGGTTACTGTGTGGATATGGTCAATTGTGCTGAATCCTTTCCGGAAGCCTGCTTGCTCGCATGGTTGTCCTTCATCTAGTGTTCTGCTAATCCTGTTCAGGATGACTCGTGTAAACAGCTTGTAGATGACGGACAACAGGCAGATGGGGCGATAGTTGCTGATGTCGTGAATGTCTCCCTTCTTGAACAGTAGAACTGTCCTGCTGGTTTTCCATTGGTCGGTCACCTTGCATTCGGACAGGTAGCGTGTGAAGAGCCGAGCTAGTGTATTGATGAGTACCGATGGCAGATTCTTCAGGTGTTCGGGTCGGACTTTGGTGCTGTAACCTTCCTTACCGACGAGATGGCATGTCGGATTTCAGAAGGGAGAATGTTGGGAATGACATATCCATCCTGTGGAATTTGGAATGTGGGCAGGTAGATGTGGCTATCAAAGAAACTTGAGTAGAAGTCCTGGATAATCTTCTCCATTGCCTTTCTGGAAGATGTGATAGATCCATCAGGGCGTCGGAGGGCAGTCATCTTGGGCTTATAGTTGGCGAAGGACAGGCGGGCAGTACGAATGCTTTTCCCAGCTTCTGCTGCATCTTCCAGTATTTCTGCTCTTCTGTCTTTGAGGTCTTTATTTATCGCTTCTCTGCACCATTTAGCAAGCTTGGACGTTAGCATTTGGTCTCCTGATGCTCGCACCTTACCACGTTGGTGAATGAGCCTCGAGAGTTTCTGAAGACAAGCGTCCCTTTTGTGTCTTTCTCTCTCTCGGCATTCTTCGCACAATCATGGAGGTGCTGAACCAATCGGGTTGTATTCTTCATAGATGTTGTCAATGATGGTATCTTCCCATGTTGCTGCAATGGTGCCAAAGAGTTCCCAGTTGATGGTCGTTCTGGGAGTTCTCTTCTTAAACTTTGCAGCCTTTTCTCCCCGCTGCGGGAAGTAGAATTTTTGCATGAAGAAGATGGTGGTCCGATCCTGTTTGGAATTTGGGGACGACAGCTACATCGGTCAGACAAAATCGTCGATTGAAGATGATGTGGTCAATTTCATTGTGGAACTGTCCGCCAGGAGATTCCCATGTCCAACGCTTGGCTTCAGCTTTCTGGAACTGTGAGTTCCCATGAATGGTCTTGGTGGACATGATGAACTCAGATAGTCTCTCACCCTGTTCGTTCCATTCTAGGCCATGGGTCCCAATGTGGAGTTCTTCAGCCGATCTTCTTGGTCCTATCTTGGCATTAAAATCACCGACTATGATCTTGTAGAAGGTGTGATCTTTTTATAAAACTCCTCCAATTCCATGTAGAATTTCTCAATTTCATCTTCTTTGTATGTGGATGTTGGTGCGTAGACAATGAAGATAGGGAATTGCTGGCAGTGGGCCACATCTCTTCAAGTGTAATCATCCTATTCGGTTTGTTAGGCATTCAAATGAATCAATGTTTACGGCCATGTTCGTGTTGACAAGGACACCAACGACACCGATGCCTCTTTCGTCGCATGTTCCAAGGAACAATTCTTCTCAGGTGTCAAATACAGCATGATGCAACTGACGCCTCCTCATCTCAGTCAGACCAATGATGTCGTACTTGATTTTTTTCCGCTTGCAGCATCAGATCCTCAATATATGCTTCCATGCCAGCGTTCCGTGCATTGAAAGTACAGACAGCCATTTTAGTCCTTCTTCGCTTTTGCAGCCTAGGATGGCCATGAAATTTATCAGGCACTGCTTGTTTGCCTTTCTTACTGCTGCCATATTAAGGGCTCTTTCGGGGTCAGGAAAATAAACATTTCTGTTACTGGATTTGGCATATTGAACACGCATCGGACAGCTTGCCGAGGCTCTGCCATGCGGGCACTATATTCTGATTACTTTGTGGGCTCTCTCAGAGAGGTGGGTAGAATATTTCCGGTAATTTGGAGGTAAATCGCATGGCGCCTACAGCGGCCACGAGCAACGAGCAAAGGGGAAAGCTGGTTTCTGCTCTGCCGGGTGTACCTGTGTCTTAGGCTCAAGCATTCCTGGGCTTGAAATACTCTCCTCTGAAGGGCGGGTCTCTGAGTGGTGGGTCCTTGTAGGCTGAGTTTCTGACAAGCCGGGCTGGAGACTGGATTAATCTGCTGGGTGGGAGATCTTAACTGCTGCAGAGTGTGGATTGTGAAGATCGCTGCCAGCAAGGTGTGGGGTTTCTCTGGGCTCCTCCGAGGCTCCCATTGGGATGGTGGACTCGGGTCGGAAGTTGCTCTCGTGGTCCATGGAATGCAGGGGGTTCAAAGGGGAAAGCTGGTTTCTGGTCTGCCGGGTGTACCTTCTGTCGGGGAACGCTGCGGGGTCCCCAACAGTGTCGGGAGAGAGGTTCTCTTCTATCTCCGAGGACGCTGGGAGAACAGATGAAAACTCACGAGTCCAGTGCAGTTCCAAAAAGGCTTTTAAATGTACCAAAGCTCTTCCAGAGCACTCCAATATAATGAACAAGCTCTAGCTCTGATCCAAACTTAGACCATACAAAAGAGCCTAAGTCTCCCACCAAAGAGAAAGGATCTCACCCGAGCTGAGTCCTACCCAGAAGAAGGAGCAAAAAGGCCAAAGAGCAAAAAGCCAAAAGCCAAAAGCAAAAGGCCCAAAAGGTAAAATATATTATATTTTATAATAAAGGTATTATACAAAAGGTATTATATTTTATAATAAAAACTGAAAAGAAAAAGCATAATATTGCATAAAAACTATACAAAAAGAAAACTACAAAACATTACTTCAAAAAATAAAAGAGGACACAAGGAAGTGGAAACACATTCCCTGCTCATGGATTGGGAGAATCAACATTGTCAAAATGGTATTACTCCCTAGAGCTTTATACAGATTCAATGCCATCTCTATAAGGATACCCATAAAATTCTTTAAAGAAATTGACCAGACACTTCTGAAGTTTGTATGGAATGATAAACCCCAAGGATAGCTAAAGTAATCCTTGGGAAAAGAAGATGGGAGGCATCAACTTTCCCAACTTTAAACTCTACTACAAAGCAGTGGTAATTTAAACAGTATGGTATTGGAATAAAAATAGACTTGTGGACCTATGAAATAGAGTTGAGTATCCTGACAACCAGCCTCAAATACGAACAATTAATCTTTGATAAAGGAGCAAAAAGTACGAAATGGAGCAAGGAAAGCCTCTTCAACAAGTGGTGCTGGGAAAACTGGTCAGCTACATGTAAAAAAATGAATTTAGACCTCTGTCTATCACCATGCACAAAAATCAGATCAAAATGGATTAAAGATCTCAATATCAGACCTGAATCCATAAAGTACATCAAAGAAAATATAGGAAAAACCCTCCATGACGTTGAAGCTAAAGACATCTTCAAAGAGAAACACCACTAACAAAACAGCTAGAAGAAAAGATAAACATATGGGACTATATGAAGCTAAAAAAGCTTCTGCACTTCAAAAGAAACAATGACCAAGATAGAAAGACATTCTACAGAATGGGAAAGAATATTCACCTAATACCCATCTGATACAGAATAATATCCAGGATATATCAGGCACTGGTAGTACTTCACAAGAAGAAAACACCAACCCCATCAAAAATGGGGAGAAGAAATGAACAGAAACTTCAGCAAGGAAGAAGTTCGAATGGCCAAAAGACATATGAAAAAATGCTCATCATCATGAATCGTCAGAGAGATGCAAATTAAAACAATACAACAGAGACTGGCACATATCCAAAAAGCAAGAACAACAAGTGCTGACGTGGATGCAGGGAAAAGGGGACACTCATCCATTGTTGGTGGGAATGTCAACTGGTACATCCTTTTTGGAAAACAATATGGACATTCCTTCAAAGGCTAGAAATTGAGCTCCCTTTGACCCAGCCATACCACTCTGGGAATATACTCTGGGAAGCCAAAAACACGCAGCGGAAACACCATCCCTACTTTTATATTCATAGCAGCATTATTCACAATAGCCAGAATCTGGAAACAACCAGAGTGCCCAAAAATTGATGACTGGATAAAGAAACTTTGGTAATCCACACAATGGAATACTATGCAGTGGTTAGGAAAAAGAATTTATGAAATTTGCCTATAAATGGATGGACATGGAGAGGATCATGTTGAGTGAAATTAGTCAGAAGGAGAGAGACAAATATAGAATGATTACATTTATTTGTATGACATACATATAGTAGAAGGCATATAAATAGATATATATATTTATATATATAAATATATATACACACATATTAAATAGAAATACATATATATTTATATTAAATATTAAATAGAAATATATATATATAGAAGGCATGTATATATATTATTATATATATATATATACACACACACACACATATTATTATACCAATATCCAAGATCAGGCGAAATGTGGATCAGGAGGTCTTGCCAAAGGTGGAAACTACCACAAATGTGTTGGAGCAGAGGTTAGGTAAGACAGAGAAAGGAACAGTAGGCCAAGAATTGTTGAAAGTCTATTACAATCCACAACATGGGGGGAGGTGGGAGGGTATCGGGGACATTAGTGGTGGGAGGTGGGCACTGGTGGAGGGATGGGTGCTGGAACACTGTATGGCTGAAACCCAAGCATGAACATTTTTGTAATTGTCAAAAAATAAGTAATAAAAATATTTTAAATGTTAAAAAAATTAAAGAACGATTATTTACAAATAAAACTATACACAAAATTCATAGAATTTTCTTTCATAATAGGCATAAACTACAAACAGCCTTTTTTTTTTCCAGTGAAAGGATTCCTAAACAAACTGCGCTAATATCACCATACAACACTTCTTCAGCAATGAAAAGGACTTAAATATTGACAAATAAATAATCTTGATGAATCAGAAGAGAATTAATGTCCACAAAAATGTCTACACTCTACATTATTTCATTTATATAATGTTCTTTAAAAGTGAAATCTGACCTTAAGGCTGGTACAGCAAGAAAGGCCATTGCTTTGCACTGGCTAAAGGGGGTTCATTCCTGTCACCCCATATGGTTCCCTGAGCATTGCCAGGAGTGACTCTGTAATGCACAGTCAGGAGTAAGTAACCCCCTGAACATCACCAGGTATGACACCCCCAAAACAACAACTACATAATCTGGCATTTGGTCCTCTAATAACTTTAGGGCTGTGAATAGTGGTAAATTCAAATCTAGAGCTTCTAAAAAATAATTCAGGGGACCAGAGAACTACTACAATGGATATGGAATTTGCCTTGCATACAGTCAACCTAACTTAATTCCTGGCCCCTGGTATGGTCACATGAGTCCTCCAGGAGCACTCCCTGGGCATGGAGCCAGGAGTAAGCCCTGAGCACTGCTAGGTAACTTGATCACTTGACATCCTGTTATTCATCGATTTGCTCGAGCGGGCGCCAGTAATATTTCCATTTGACCCTATCACGTGCCAGTATGGCCCAATGGCAACTGGTTGCTTCAGGGAATACAAAGAGCCTCAAACCGTTCATTCAGGGTCTTGACGAAGAAGTCTGACCATGTTGTAGGTGGGCAGCCAAGTGATCTTTTGACATCCCATGGGATCCAGTCAGTAATGGCTCTAGTTCAGCGATCGTCTCCAAATCGCATTACATGTCCAGCACATCTGATTTTCCATGCCTTGGCAAATGAGACAACATCCCTGACTCTGGAACAGCAACAGAGGTTGGAGCTCGGATTCCTTCTTTCACTTGAGTGAGGCGTGATATTCCAAGCATAGCTCTTTCGATTCCTCTCTGGGAGACCGAATAGCATTCTCATCATCCTGCTTTCGTAGGGCCCAGGTCTCTGAGGTGTATGTTAATGCAGGGAGAATGGTGAAGTTGAAGAGATATGCCAGGAGCTAGAGGTTCTTTGTCTTTTCGCTATTTCTTCGATGATTTTGAAGGCATTCCATACTGCTCTTTTCCTCCTGCGCAGCTGAGGTTTTAGGTCATTCATCATGTTGACTTCTTGACCTAGGTACACATAACTGCTGCATTCAGAGATGTTTGTTCCATTTGAGTGAATGGGGCCTCTGGAACTAGTTCATTTTTCATGTACATAGTTTTGCTGAGATTCATCTGTGACCTATCTTTCCACATTCTCGGTCAAAGTCAGTCAGCATTTGCGCTGCTTGGCTAATGTTTGGTGTTATCAGAACAATGTCGTCAGCGAGCGGAGGTGGTGTATTTGCCGACTGTCTATCTTCACTCCCCATTCCTTCCCATTCTAATTGTCACGTGATGTTCTCAAGGGTGGCACTGAAGAGTTTTGGTGAAATGGTATCACCCTGCAGAACCCCTCCGAACCACATCATCTTCAATCGACGGTTTTGCCTGACCGATATTGCTGTCGTACCCAAATTCCAAACAGGATCAGACCACCGTATTCTTCGTGCAAAAATTCTACTTCACGCAATGGGGAGAAAAGGCTGCAAAGTTTAAGAAGAGAACTCCCAGAACGACCACCAACTGGGAACTCTTTGGCACCATTGCAGCAACATGGGAAGATACCATCATTGATGACATCGATGAAGAATACAACCGACTGGTTCAGCACCTCCATGATTGTGTGAAGAATGCCGAGAGAGAAAAAACACAAAAGGGCGCCTGTCTTTAAAAACCCTTGGGCTCATTTGCTTACGTGGCAAGGCTATGAGCCTTAGGCGACCAAATGCTACCATACAAACTTGCAAAGAGTGCAGAGAAGTCATAAAGGAAGACCCAAAGAGAAGAGCAGAAATACTGGAAGATACAGCAGAAGTTGGGAAAAGCATTCACAACGCCCACCTGTCCTTCGCCAACTATAAGACCAAGATGACTGCCCTCCAATGTCCTGATGGATCTATCACATCTTCCAGAAAGGCAATGGAGAAGATTATCCATGACTTCTACTTAGATTTCTTTGATAGCCACGTCCACCTTCCCACATACCAAATTCTGCAGGATGGATATGTCGTTCCCAATGTTTTCCCTTCTGAAATCTGACATGCCATTTTGTCAGTAAAGAAGGGAACAGCACCAGGCCCAGACAAAGTCAGACCTGAACACCTGAAGAATCTGCCTTCAGTACTCATCTGTACATTGGCTCAGCTCTTCACATGCTACCTGTTCAAATGCAAGGTGCCCTCCCATTGGAAAACCAGCAAGACAGTTCTACTGTACGAGAAGGGAGACATCCACGACATTGGCAACTATCGCCCCATCTACCTGTCGTCTGTCATCTACAAGCTGTTCACTCGAGTCATCCTGAACAGGATTGGCAGAACATTAGATGAAGGGCAACCATGTGAGCAAGCTGGCTTCCGAAAAGGATTCAGCACAATCGACCGTATCCACACAGTAACCAAGCTCATTGAAATGTGTAGGGAATTCAGGATGCCACTCTGTCTCACGTTCATTGATTTAAAGAAAGCCTTTGATTCTGTGGAGACTGAAGCGGTTATAAAAACCCTAGCCAAACAGGGTATTCAAACCCAATACATCAAGATCCTTCGTGAGCTGTATTACGGATTCACCACCAGGATCTCACCATTCTACAAAGAAGCGCTGCTAGGTATGGCCCCCAAATAAAAGAAATAATTTAAACCTTCTGGTTGGGGCCTCTAAGCTCAGATGTCCTTAATGGAACAGTTTCCCAAAGGAAGGATCATTCGTAGGAAACCAAATGACCTTAATTCAAGGTCATTCCCCTTGACTTTAATTCAAGAGGAATGCAAACCTATTCTATAGTTCCTGATCCCCTTTATCCCCACCTCCACTTTTTGCTGTCTCCAAAGTACAAAACTCCATTTGATAGGTCTTCCCTACATTTCCCCCCCATATGTAGAGAGCTGTATCTCTTTTCTGTTTATTTTTGTTTTGCAGGGCACACAGCACAGCACTAACTTAGGCAACATCCAACAGCAGCTTTTCTAAATAGCTACAAAGAGTCAAAGAAATGCTCATCAACAAGAAACTGGGTGGGGAGCAACTACAGGGAAATTTCAATGATCAAGAAGATCAAGATTCAAATTCCAACAATGGGCTTGTCAGAGTAAGTGAGCATTTCCTTCTAAGTCAGCCATTTGCCTTCTGAGTATTTTTTAACTAGAGAGATGATCTCTAATACCACCATATGACTGTAAACACACATGCATCCACACACAGGCACACATGCATGGAGATATTAGATATTTGCACAAACATGCACCTGAACATGTATACATGCTTGAATTGAGATAGCTAGCTGAAAACTTTAGGCTCAACTTCAGTAGAGAGGCTAGCCAGCCATAATGGCTGTTATGTGTACCTGGGCTCTCTACTAAATGTGCTGCCACCCCAGGCAAGAGACATTCACCTCCCATCCCACAGAACTCTTCCCTTTCAAGCCATCCTCTCCCCAAATGAGCCACAGATTGTAGCAATAATTTTAATATTTTGATAATATGTATGTAAAAAGTACATCTTTCTGGTTGTAATCGGTGTTGTAATTCCAAAGCAAATTTCTCAGGAGGGGTTTCTGGCCTTTAAATTCACCTCTGCTCCCTGTTTCTGCCTGCAAGAAAATTTTACATGGACCGAGGGATGTATTAGCTACTTTGAATTCCACAGACAAGCCATTAGCAATTATACACTCCTGCCCTGCTCATTAAAACAGCTGTGAGATAAAAATACTTTTGGTGCTTAACTGAAATAGCACAGATGATTCTTTAAAAATATAATAGCCCTGTTTTAGCTCTAAGAAGTTTCTGTATATCACCACCAGGTGTCACCAATCTCTATTACTTGTAGAGGTCATTTCTTAATATATTTAGAAAATCTCCTAGGGAAATATTTACAAATATTCCTCTTGTGTTAAATGAAAATAAGCAAATAAGTTATCTCATTTTAATACAACTATATTAAAAAATTTTTGGTTAAGAGATTCAAATAAAGTGGGTAAAAAAGACAGAATTCAGCTACAGATTAAATTCTATAACTATGTTTAGACTAAGACTACTATGAAGGAAAATGGAGGTATGTGAGAGCAACTATGAGGTTGGTGGCATGGGGAGGGACTCAGCATCTGTGAGCAGAGATCAGGGGCACTGCTGAGCATTCTACAATGTACACAGAAGACCTGGAGGATGATGCAGCCCCAAATTTCATTGAAACAAACATGGAGAAGCACTGCTTTGGGACTATAGACTCCAGGCAGAATCTTTGCGTTAAACTAATTTTAAAGTTTAACCCCTTCCTACCCCATGCATCATCAAATAGTTGAAATATGGGGAAAGACACTGAATTTCTCCTATTTTCTTTAAAATAGATATGATGAATACCTTAGGGAAATGAGGGAATGCGATCCTAATGGCTCAATTAACACATTACTCTCCTCTATATTTAATAGAAAGCTTAAGGATATATATATATATATATATACACACATATATATATATATATTAATGGCTATGATGAGAAAATGAACATGTATATTTTGGCCTCCATGGAGAGATAGTCATAATCATCAGTTAGTTCATGGGTGAGCTATGTGAAGGCAGACAGTCATATGGAATGGTGGGAAGGGGAAGGGAACTGACTATCAGCAAACACTTTTGTAAGAAAGAGATCTTGGTACTGAACATAAAGAACAAGTCAGAGTGCTGAGAAAACAGTGAGGAAGACAAAGAGAGGCAGCCACAGTCTCCCTTTACTGAGTCAGAAAGTACATGTGACTTAATGAATTACACAGAGAAAACAAACTGCCCCCTTTCTTTATTCTCATGGGTCTGGTTTTAAAACTTCTTATTCCCAAGCCATATTTCAGGACTATAAGCATAATCGTTATGACCGCCATCAAGGAAAGAACACTTCAAGGGCCTGAAGACAGTACAGTGGTGAGGACACATCTTCAATCCCAGGTAAACATGGCCTTCCAAGGAGTACTGGATGTGGCCCTGGTGGGTCCCAGCACCATGAGGGGGACTGGGATAATCCTTGGACTGCAGTGTAGCATCCTTGGGCACTGGTGCTTAATCAATAGCCGGGTTCTGGTCTCCAGGCCTCCTGAACACTGTTTGAGTGGCCTTGCCTCTCTCTCACATCCCCAAACCAAATAAACAGTATCAACAGTAAGAAACAACACCTGAGGAGTCATACAGCACCTGCATTTTATCATTGATGCTTCAGATGGATCCTATCCTGTCATTTCAAAGTGTGCTCCAGAACAGTCACATTGCTTTATTTTTTTTTAATTTTTAAATACTTTATATGGTAAAAAATACAGCAAAAATAGGTTTGTGGGTTTTTTTTTTTTTTTGGTTCAAACTGGAAAAAAATATACTGCTGTGGTCACGGTCCTAGGAGTGATTTAAGTAGTCTCTGAGTCTCTGGCTCCTCAACTGCGCAGTGTAGTGTAGGCCGGAGGCTCCCAGGGCTCCTCCAGTTTCAGTCATTTATCAAAGCTAAAATCATGCTGTAAAGATACATGAAGAAACAGAGCAAGTGGAAACCCAGCTTGATCATGGCTTCTTTCATGTGTGACTTCAACTGCCCTCGACTGTGTATTTCTGTTGGACCAAATACTCCCATGTTACCACTTGGCACCATAACAAACCGATATATATTCCAAGTGGCCACGGGCAGATTGAGGAAGATGAAGCAGTGCAGCGAGATGAGCATTAGAACAGTAACAAGTGTGCGACCGATCAATTCTGGAATGACCCATTTGTTTAATTTGGAGCAACATGATCTAGCATTGATGTAATCACATTCTAAATCAGACAATGTAATTATGAAGTACACTGAGAGGAAGATGAGCACGCAGCAGTCGATGAGAGAAAAGATGAACACCACAGCCTCCATCCTCTGCCGCTGCTCCTCAGTCAAACCGGCTCTGGTACCCGAACCAGCCCGCCCGCCCTGATAGGCCCTGGCCCAGCAGGCTGGGGCGTTCAGGCCGCGCCGGCGCTGTCACATTGCTTTAAGCTTTGCTTTTGCCTGGACCGTTCAAACTCAGTACATACTTGTTAGTTGGTTGTCAGAAGCCTGAAGTATAGAACCCAAATGTATTATTTTCAGGTCTGTGACTTTGGAAAAGTGCCTTCTCCTTTTTGTGTTTTAATATCTCATAATGAAGGTAATATACATCATTACCCAATCATGCATTGTTTCCCAAGATTTTCACATAAAAAATACTTAAATGGGTTTATGTCCGAGTCCCTGCTTGCTTATATTGAATTCCACTCAAGAGTCCTGATGAAACTGGTTGATTCAAACATAGTTGAACGGCTAATAAACAAAGAGGTTTCTGGTAATACGTACAGAAACAGATAATATACCATTACTGGATAGAACAAAGTAATCAATTTAGCAGGAGAAATTGGAGCATAGATGAGAGAATCAATCGTGGATCTTCACAACTATTCTGGCTCATAAGCATTCTATGAAAACTCCTAAGATTATGTTTTGTTATCTAAAAGGGTTTTTTTTTTATGTTGGCTGCCTCCAAAGAATGCTGAAACATTAGCATTGGTAGTATTTTAGAGATCATTAATCCTAGTACAGAAAAAGGGTTCATTTTTCACCTATAAACTCTGTCCAATTACTAAGGCTGCTGAATAAGTATGAAAAAAACTGGACATGCACTCAAATTTAAGGTTCACATAGTGTGATGTTCAATTACCAATGTCTGCTTAATGGGTATTTGTGTTCCGTGTTTCTCATCCTCCTATAGACCAACAACTCTTTGAAATGTGAGGAAGAATCAAAGACTTCAGTGATTTGTACAAGTGTGATATATGGTCCTCCTATAGGTCTCTAGGATATTCCAAAAGGAATACAGGAGAGAATCATCTAAATGCGCAGCCACAGCCATGATATGAAGCTAGAAGGCTAACTGGTAGGTTTGGGGACCACAAGGCAGGAAACAAGATCAAAAGTATAAATGGTTGTAAAAGATTGAGAAACACTTGTACAGAGGATAAGATTAGTGGACATATACCATTATAAATTTTTGTCCAAACAAATTTTGGGGGCGAGATGGTCTCACCCTCACCACAAACCACCACAGTGGTTTGTTTCCTCACGGAAGCAAACCACTCCATCTTTCTCAGATAAAGCAGTGTGTCCAACAGGCTGTCTAACTTTGACGACATTATTTAATCCACACTTCAGTTTACTCCTTTGTAAAATGGAGATAACAATAATTTGACCTTGCTTTTATTTCAAGGACTCATGGAAAGTAAATTAGTACATACAAATATTAAGCTGTGAGTAGCATGTGGCAATACTTTAACATATTAGTGTTAACCAATTCTTCTTTGTCCCTGGTTTTTCTGGAACCTTTTATGGCTACTGATTGAGAAATGTTTCTCTTTAACAGAGGTCTTAAACATGGAATCTTGAACTAGATTTTGATCACTGTGCCTGCATGTGGTGATTCTTCCTACAAACACAGTAATGAATAGTACAATGATCTAAAAACAGAATTCTGTGACTCCCTTTGAAAGTCTGGTTTTAGTCATATTTGGAGAAACAATCTGAACCAACACTCAAATTTTGCTTTTTTTTTTGCCTAAGTTGGCTTGAATAATGTTTTTGACATTCAAAATTAGGAGGGGGATGATGATTTCACAGGGACTTTCTTCTCCCATGTAGAGAACTGTCTCTGAAGTCATGTGACCTAAAGACTTCACTGGAAGAACGTAGAAGAGTTTAAGCAATCAATGGGAATGAGGCCCTGAACTGATTTGTCATAAGCCACATTTGCTGGATAAAAGCTTTCTAAAGCACTTTGGAGTTCAGAAAGTGTCCTTGAACTACCAGATAACACCAGGCATAGCTGAGCCTACACCTGGTAGTTCACAGGATGCTCTCTGACCACTCAGCTGGGACTGATGCTAAAATATCTCAGTGATATCCATAAGTCTAGGAACAATACATTGCATATCCTGCTGATTTCCGAAGGGTTTTTTTCTCTCAGTTTTATTTAGTTCCCTACTATACTCAAGTAGGTGAGAGAGGTAGCCTCTTGGCCAAAGGTTTTAACTTTGTGGGTAAAATGCGAGTTGCCTAAATACTTCGTTCTAGTCAAGAAATAGTCTAGCTTTAGCCTGAGAGGCCTGGGAACATAAAAAACAAACTCATCTCTCCTTAGCCTAGCCTCTGTTGTAGAAACTCAACCTTTGGTTGAGAAAGTCTGGCCATGATTTTTGGCAAAGCCAGAGATAATCAGATATTCACAGGGTAACTGTATGATTTATTGTCCAGAGACACTATAAGGAGGGAAATGAGGTACTTACTTACTCCCAGACACAGGTGTAAGAGAACAGTCCTAAGACATGCAGCCAATCTTACTTACTGTTAGAAAGTTCAGTACTTTCTTCAAAAAATATAAAGAACTACATTTTTTAGACTTGATCTGATACAATAAATCAACCAGATTAAGAACAATCTCATTCTCTTATCTCTAAATCATGACACAGGTGTGATAAAAATGTAGCAAATGATTATTAGACCTGATGATTGGTTAACAGACTAAACTAATTTAGAGACATTAATCTTATTTAGATCCTGGATTTAAATAGCCCATATCATTAAACAGTTCTGTCACTTGGAAGAAAGAGCTTCACTTTCCTAATTTTCTCACCAGAAAAGTTGGTAGGCTGAAATGAGTAGATAAATGGTACCTAATAAATTCAATTATTACTAGAAACTATTTCTAAATATTAAATAGCTAGGTTTCTGAGCAGCTAAACACTTGTGCTTGCTTGAACAGTCAGTATATTTTTCTAGGCACCTATGTCTAATTATACCTATCCAAGAATTAAAGGATCCTATTTCTACAAGCAGTTGGGCTGAAAACACCTTCAAGTTGTGTCTGATTTAGACTGTAATAAAATCATTCAAATAGAATACATCTTGTGCAGTTATTAGAGTACAGGTTTTGGATAAATGCTGGAAGTGTGGCAATGAATATAGGAAAAGAAGGCCTAAGACCTTGTGGACATGGTAATAAATAAAAGGGAGAGTAAAATGAAGGAACACAATACTCATATGCTCACAAAGTAAATGCGCTGAGTTGATTTCAGCACAATGGGTTCATACACCTGCTCTGGGGCATTTAGTTCTAAAGAAGTTACATCAACCCTCCAGTCCAAGGCTTAGTTTGCACAACCACCAAACAGAAGCTTCCTGAGCTCTCCTGCTTTGCCCTGGAGCCCGGCATTCTTCCCAGGACTGCTGGCTACTATTCTTAGTTACCAGCAATTTAGCTTTTATGCTCATTCTCTTGTCCATTTAAAAAAAAAACATGATTGTGAGTCAAAGCCAGAGAGGACAACCGTGTTAGGGGGACTGGGGCTGGAGCTGGCAACCTGGTGATTAAACTAGATTTTGCTGGTACATTATGATACCCTTCTTATAAATATAGACCCACTTCATTTCATATGAAATGGGCTGACTCAGGCTAGTAATGCTAAGCAGTTCCTCCCTGTGAGGAGTGTGCAGCAAGAAAAAAAATTATTCTGGACAGATATAAAGAGGAAGGTGAGGTCTATGAGCTTATAGAACCTGAGCAAAACGTGAGGATGAAACTCATTCTGCTTACATTATCACAGAGTGTATACTGTGTTTCTTTTTCATGGTTATTACTGAGTGTCCTGAATGATATTATTGGCATGTGACAGATTTGAGATTTGCAGAATTTAACAGTAATGTAAAAACCTAGTAATGGAACAACTAAAATCTATTTTAGTTTCGCATATGTGACATTCCACATTTGAATAACATTTTACAATTTATACTCGATTAATTTCTTAACAATATTTAGTTTGTCCTGCTTTTTCCATCTGTTCTCTTGATCTGTTTCATGTATTGGCTTTATAAGTGAGAATTTACTGACATCAAAAATTTCCTGAATTTCTTGACCCACATAAAAACACAAGACAGCTCAATGATTTCAAAGTGAACACTCCTATGTGCTCAGTTTTTTAGACCAAGAAGCTAATTATTATCAGAACTCCAGAAATTCCTTCCTACTCTTTCTCTGAAAGTCAGCTGCTGCTATTGCTTCTAAGACCATAGATTATTTAATAATATATTTAAATTGAATTATATGCTATAGTAATTTTTATTTCCTTGTTTAATTATTTTGTATTCAAAATATATCTATACTGTGAAAACTCGTGATATGTTTATAAGTAATTCACAGTATAAATAAATCACAATGAATTTACTCATAATAATAGTTTGGCATTTGCGGCTTTTAAGTAGTCTGTTGTTAACATACTTATTCACTTATTTTGGGAAGTGTCAAGGTATAGAACTACTTAGATACATACATATATGTGTATAGATATATAATATATATGCCAACATATTTTTCATTCTATGTGTTTTTGCTTTTAATGATATATGTCCTATATATAATGCATGCACATATATTACATACAAACCAAAATATTTATTTCTTAAGCAAAAAGTCACCAGTGGACAATTGTTCAAAATTATATCAATTGACACTCCCACCAGCAGTGTAAGAAAATTCTAGTTCTTTTATATAATTGGCATAACTTCATAGTGTCTTTTAATTATAATATCACTATGGTGAGGGAAAACTTCCCTTTAGAGTATCTATATTTATCTCCACTATACAATATACACTAATCATTTCAGTGACTTTTTTACTTTCAACTTGCACTAATGATTGCAACTTTAACATACCTAGTAATTAATAGTCGCTGAAAAGAAAGCAAGCCAAAAATAAAGCATTCGTGGTTAATTTTGTTTATATAGGGAATAGAGTTTTCTAATGGATTGAAAAAATATTACTGTTAATTTGGAAGAAATATTAGGAGTAAGAAAGTGAAAAACTGATGATTAAGTCCAAAGTATTTTCATATTATATCTTACTGTTTCCATGTATTATATCTTAATGTTTCCATACAATTATTTCTACTGATTATTAAGTCCAATTATTATAATTAATTAATACTGATTTATTCTGAATATCTTAAGGTTAGTGATAAAAAACACTTTCTCTCTCTCTGTTAAACTGACACAATTTTTATTATGTGTCATAATAAAATATGTAGATCAAGGACATAATGTGATCAATGATCAGAATCTAGGTTTCCAGCATCCTCATTTTATTATGATAAGATTTTGACTTTCAAATATTATCCACTCAAGTCTACAACTCAAGTCTACAACAAAAGCACCTTGAATATATACAATCTTGTTTGTAAAACTATATACTCGAAAACCTGGAATAAACCAAAATCCCAACCAGTAGACTCTCTAAGTTTATTGTAATCCATAACACCTGGCAATGTAGATTGAAAACACTGCATATCCACAATAATTCGCATAAAATTCAGCATGATTTATGATGCAGACATTGCTTAACAATGATATGACACTGGAAAATGGAATAAAGGAGATATTTTAAGACACAATTAAATTTTTATCTCCACAACAATCCAAATACTTATATTTTTTCAGTAACATGAGAGTTAATTCTAGATAAGATCTATATGCGGGGCTGGAGCGATAGTAAATGGGTAGAGCATTTGCCTTGCATGTGGCTGATCTGGGTTCGACCTGCAGAATCCCATATGGTTCCCTGAACACCACCAGGAGTAATTCCTGAGTGCAGAGCCAGGAGTAAGTATTGGAACAACAAGTAAAAATGACAGTTTCCCAGTTTCTGTTTCCATTTCAGGTACACAGAGTGTAGAGGCAAAATCTCCTTTTAATCATCCCAAATTTCCTTCCTGGAATACTGTGGGTCCCAAGCATCCCAAACATCGCCTCTATCTTGAATGGGAAGTGACAGATGCCTGGAAAGGAGAAAAGCATATACCTGTTGTAAACTACCCACCTTGTCCCCTGTTGTGGGAAGAAGCAGATATGTTTTAGCTGTTGACTATGTAGACAGCTTTCACTTGGAATTATCAGAGGGCAGCCTTTATTTCACCATTTTACCTCAGCCAGGAGTCTAACAGAAACCAGCAGATTTCAAACTAGTCTTCATTGAGAAGAACTAGCAGATGTCTACTCTTCATCCAGAGTGTGTCAAGATCTGAATAAATGAATTTATACTGGGTGTAGCAGCTAGAAAATATGCTGGTGGGTTCAAATATAGAAGTGCACATCCATTCCCTAGGTGTCACATGAGTGAGAAGTCCTGTACTTCTCAAGCATCCTCCTCGGTTGGAAAGAGCATAAATTGAAGAGTGAAGGAGGACTTGATTCTAAATATCACTGAATTCTAGCCCTGAACTGATTACCCACTTCTAAATCAGACCATTCATAGATGTGTAAAGATTATGTTGTTGACCATGAAGCAGATTAGAGACTCAAATTTTAATTAAAAGTATGATATGTACATATATATTTATGTCATGCAAATAAATGCAGTCATTCTGTATCTGTCTCTCTCCTTCTGGCTAGTTTGACTCAATATAATCTTCTCCATGTCCATCTATTTATAGGCAAATTTTATAACTTCACTTTTCCTACAGCTGCATAGTATTCCATTGTGTAGATGTACCAAAGCTCTTTATCCAGTCATCGATTCTAGGGCACTCTGGTTGTGAAATCATTTTTAAAGACATATGCTTAATAAGGA
This sequence comes from Cryptotis parvus, assembly GCA_021461705.1. Lineage (NCBI taxonomy): Eukaryota > Metazoa > Chordata > Mammalia > Eulipotyphla > Soricidae > Cryptotis > Cryptotis parvus. Next base: position 109,344 of record JAJIBD010003613.1, read on the forward strand.
TGTTATTCACACCAAAAAGCTGGGAATGATCTGAGTCTCTATAGGATTAAAGAAATGGATTCCAACTAGCCATTAACTATCAGGAAGGAATCAAGTAAGATGATGTAAGTATACAGATAGATTACAACTCTATATATATGTACATATCATACCAATATCCAAGATCAAGTGAAACATGACCTTGTATCAGGAGGTCTTGTCAAAGGTGGAAATTATCACAAACGTGTGGGAGTCAGATGCTAGGTAAGACAGAAAATGGAACAGTGTGCTAACAATTGTCGAGGGTACTAATACCAACCTAGAACTGAGCATTAAATAGAGGCACAAAGATACACATGACAACCCTTTAATGTATGTTCTGTAATCCATAGTCTGGAAGGGAAGGAAAAGAGAAAGAGAGAGAAAGGGAAAGAAATAAAGAACCTGCCATGGAGGAGGGCTGGGGGAGGGAGGAGGGAACCGGGGACGTTGGTGGTGGGAGATGGGCACTGGTGGAGGGATGGGTGCTGGAACACTGTATGACCAAAACCCAAATATGAACATTTTAATTATAAAAAAAGAATAAAAAAATAAAAGAAATTATTCAAAATTGTTTCTTGTCTATTCTAAATGAGTGATCTTACTGAAAAGTCATACCTATTACACATGGGGAAAATGCATGGAGCAAGTAAATGGTCATTATTATTACTTGGAATATCTAATTAACATTCTGTCTCTGGTCACCCAAGAAATATGTTCTAATTGCAGTGGTTGTCTGCCATGCTATAAATAGTTTCTATTAATACTGTCCTTGCAGATAATTTTTCAGCTGCTGACCTGCTGGAAAGACTTCTTGGTTGTCAGGATATACATGCAGAAAAAGCACCAGATGGCTCAATCCAGAAAAGAAATCTTATTTGGGTAAAGGGCAACTTACCATTGTCAACCTGAGTTAATGTAACAGACCACAAGAGAAGAAAATATCTGAGAAAGCCAGAGACTCATGTTGCAAGTTTTCTGTGTTCATGGGAAGTCATGTGCTTCTCGCTTGGGATATTTGTTGTGTTCTCTTCTCTGGTCTGTGGAGAACAGCCAGTCATCCATCACCATCTGGCCAGGCTAAATTGGGGTGGCTGCAGCTGCAATTCAGTGTTTGGTAATCACAGCTCCAGGTTCTCTCCATACCAAATTGGTAGCTCAAGTAGCTCCCTGGCCAGAAAGTTTCACAACAGGCAGCCATCATCTCTAGTAAGAGTTCCAGATTTTAGAGAAACAAAGAGCACCCTAATTATTCATAAAGCCCATGCTATACAATTTCGTGCTCTCCTCCAGCCTATCATATTGAACTTTCAGAACCATTCGCCTTGCTCACAAAGCTTGCTTAAATAGGACTCTTAGAGTAATAAGGAGTAATCACTACTACAGCTATCCCATAACTGGCCCCCTACTCTGATTTTCTATTCTAGTTTATATCCAATGCCAATTCCATGTTAATGATTCAAAAACCCAGATCAAATCATAGCACTTCCGCTCTCAAACATTTAACACATCCATGCTGGATATAGATAAATGTAAAATTCATGACAGTATTCAAGGATCTTTATCTTCTTGACTATTTTGAGAAGTGCTATAGTGGAGTTACCAGTGCTAATAGCACTGGTAACTCAGATCTAGGACATTCTTAATATTCTTTAATGAACTTATTTAGTCTCATAGTTCACTCAGTTCTCTCAGCTTACTCAGTTTAAACAAGCCAAATAATACTTCCACAATGGTGATAGGCATTCCTAGATAAATGTAAGAGGCCTAATACCTTTGCACTACAAATTATTGTTGAAAGTATGTGATAGTTATAATTTCTATTTTTTGTATTCTTTTCCTGCCTTTGGACAATTCCCTAGCCACAGTGCATTATCTATTGAGGAAATAGTTTGTTGGATGACAAGTTTAGCTAGTTTGGGAGCTTTGTTGTTTTGCCCTCTCACAGCTTAATCTACTTAAGCCAAGGTTCATTCTAATGAGATCTCTCTTCTATGTAAACACTGCTAGAGGGTGTGGCAGTTACAGAGTCACTTTGACTCTGAACAACTTCTGACTTATACATCTACTAAGACTTCTATGTTTTCTAGATTGGGCACAGCTCCTCTTTATACCCATTGAACCCAGCGTGGGACAGTTAGAATTTACCAGGAGACTACCACCCTGGCTACGTTGAGACTATAGGAAGATTATAGGAAGGATCATACTAGTTTGCTCTCAAGCAGGCAAGTGTGACCCTTTCAGAATACGGAGAACAAGATACTGGTGCAGATAATTAATATGAAGGACCTTGTGGGTACCATCTAGATTACATGAAGCCCATGAAATTAAGATGTATTACTTTATATCAGCCCTCTCTCTCTCTCTCCAGTGTTTTAAATAAGAGATAATCTCAGTAGAAGTGATTAGTCCTTGACTAATGTTTGTTTATACCTATAATAGGGTGTGGCACCACCCTTCTACAATTAGGGTTCAATGTTGACAGGACCCTCCCTGTCAGGGATTACTTTGGTGTATATAAGGGGTCTGACATGAGGCCCCTTCACCTTTTTTCCTGCTCCTTCTTTTGGATAGGACTCCTCTCGTGTGAAATCCTCTCTCTTTGGTGGGAGACTTAGGCTCTTTTGTATAGTCTAAGTTCTGACCAGAGCTAGAGTTCTTTCATTATATTGGATCGCTTTGGAAGAACTTTTCTACTATTAAAAGCCTTTTGGAACTGCGCCAGACTCGTGAGTTTTCGTCCATTCCCTGGCGTCCTCGGAGGTAAAAGAGAACTTCTGTCCTGACACTGTCAGGGACCCCAGCGGCATCCCCGACAATAGTTGAGTAATCAAACATTAGAATGTTGTGACGAAACAGCCTGGGTATTAATACTAACTCTGTTATTTGCTGTGTGCAATTTGAGCAAGTTACTTAGCCTATCTGGGTTTCACTCCCCTCAGTCAACTGTAAACTATGCAAGTATTAAAAAGGGCATGCTGGAGAGAATCATTCTGAGTGAAATTAGCCTAAGGGAAAAGGACAGATATAGAGTGACTGCATTTATTTGTAGGATATAAAAATATATGATACCAATATCTAAGGCCAGGCAAAACATGAATCAAGAGTTCTTTTCAGTGGGTGGAATCACCTGCAAGTGTGTGTGAGTCAGAGGTTACATAAATCAGGGAAGGGAATAGTGTACTAATAATTATTGGAAATGATAATACCAGTCGAGAACTGAGCATTGAATGTAGGCAAAGGGATATACATGGTAACCTCTAAATGCATGTTTTGCAAGCGACAATGTGTAAGAGAATGGAGAGAGAGAGAGAGAGAGAGAGAGAGAGAGAGAGACCATAGAGGCAGGCTGTGGGAGGGGTGGAGGAAATCAAGAGACATTGGTGGTGGGAAATGAGCACTGTTGGAGAGATTGGTGCTGAACACTGTATGATGAAAGCCAAACATGAACATCTTTGTAATTGTATATCTCAGTATATACAATTATATACAGTATATACAGTGGTATAATAAAAAAATTTTAAAATAAATAAAAATAAATAAAAGAGCATGCATGTTTAAAAAAATTCTTCAAAGTATGTGTCTATGAAAACTCAAAGACTATTTCTAGTCCTATTTTGAACTTCTATATATTCTCTTTAGTGTCCTACAGTATTAAAAGCCATGTCGAATACTCGAATGTTTTCTTCTTCAGAAAGCCTTTCCTTATATTTAAGCCAAAAGACCTGTCTCAGAAAAAAACTGTGTTAGTACAACGTTCCACTTCAACATAACAAAAGTGTACTAAAATTTGTATATTTTAGTCAAGTTACTAAATCAGGCTCAAAAACAGACTCAGTCTACCTCATCATTTTATTTCTTCCATAGGAGATGCTCAGCACTTGTTTGTGAAGTTGACGACCCTAGAAACTGAGGAGCTGACTCTATGTTGTAAAGGAAGCAGACTGTCCCACAGAAAATGAGTGTTACTAATACACTAACTGAAAGAAATTGTACTTGGATCTTTTTACTTCCACTGCACACAGTTCTGCATATTCTGACCTTGATAAAAAATAATGTTGATGATTCCAAAGTTCTGTTGTTGATTTTTTAAAAGCCATAATATCAAAAACTAAAAACAAAATAAACACAAAATGGAAAATGCCATAGCTACTCTGCAACAAGAACCCTACCGATTGAAATGCTGTTTAAAATAGTTCTCCATGCGTCTTTGCTGCATATTGAAAAAAGAGGCCTGTTTGGGATATATAGTCCTTCTATTATCTTTGCAGTGGTCTCACTGGGCATTCTCCAGTGAATATCTTCCTCCTGTGTTTCAAGCGGAGAAATGTACAGTAGTATCCATGGCTTTTAGATTGATTTCATAATCTTTCCATAGAATATCACCTCCAATGAGCAAGTATGTCTTAGTAAAACTTGTTAATTTCTTTGCATTTGTATATATTCATCTGGACAAGGAGGTCTTCAACATAGTGAAGACTTCAGCAATGAATAAAAAAGGGCTTGAATTTTGTTCTAGGTAGATTTAAAATCTATCTAGTATTGAAAGGTTATCATAGGGAAGTGACTGTCTCTTGGAACTTTAGTTTTATAAAATGTGTAAAATCAGTACAGGATTACACGATTTACAGAATTCTTGTGAGGACCTAGAGATCTCTATTTAAAAACCTTTAAATATCAGTAATATTTTTAAAGACCATTACATTTGAGGAGGCACACAGATTTGGGAGACCAGATAGACCTGGATACAAGCTTTCTTATTTACTTCATACTATGTGACCTCATGTAAATGCTTCATCTTTCTTAGATTTTGTTTCCTCCCCTGTAAAGTGGAAAGATCACCTGCCTGAAAAATCTACGGAAAATCAAGGAATTATGAAAAAACTGATGTGGGAGACATGTGATAATATCTACCACATATGGGAGAGATGATATGTGATTATATCTCCCACATATGCACTGTACTTCACAAATAGTGACAAGATTTGCAGACAATTCTCTGAAAACACTGTATTTTGCTACTTAGCATGCTGAGAATAGTTCGCTTCTCCAACTGGAGTATCCGGCCTTATGCTCGTCTTTCACTGCAAAGGTTTTCCTAACATTCTGGTCAAGCAGAAACAGTGCAAATCCAAGGATCTCCAGTCTAACTACTGTAACATTAATCCTAATTGGATTAGCACTAAAAGAAGACTCCCTAGGACAGGGAAACCTTAAACACAGTAACAACCACAACTTCAGCCTTCCAAAGCTGAATACTACTAATACCTTGCCAGTTAAGGCTGCTTGAGCCTTAACCTTCAAGAAAATTTCAGAGGCGTCAGGGAGCTTTCTCGTGTGGGGTATCATGAGTTTCAAACTGACTTTACTCTAGGGGAGTTTTCATTGATCTCCCTTTCACTACCAATGTAAAGAGGTAGAAAGAAATAAGTTCACATGGAGAACTTACACATATACTTGGGAACAGAAATTTACTATTCTCCCTAGAAGAGAAACAGAGTTTTCTCTTTCCTAGGTAATACCAGATAATAAGCATCGCTTATGTGACAGCCTATGAACTATTAGTATACAGAGAAAATAAAGGATTCTTAGGAGCTAGCAAATTCACAGGATTTAAACACAGAGGATTTAAATACACACAGAGGCTCAAAGTTAATTTTTTAAAAATCAGTGTTCACCAATAGAATACTGTGCAGCTGTTAGGAAAAATGAAGTTATGAAATTTGCCTATAAATGGATGGACATGAAGAGGATCATGTTGAGTGAAAAGTAAAATTAGCCAGAAGGAAAAAGTCAGATATAGATTGACTGCATTTATTTGCATGACATAAATATATATGAATATATATAATATATACAATATATATATATATATAATGATACCAATATCCAAGGTCAGGCAAAATGTGAATCAAGAGGTCTTGTCAAAGGTGGAATCTACCACAAATGTGTGGGAGTCAGATGTTAGGTAAGACAGAGAAGAGAACAGTGTGCTAATAATTGTCGAAAGGGCTAATACTAAACTAGAACTGAACATTAAAAACAGACAAAAGATACACATGATAACCTCTAAGTGTATGTATTGTAATCCACAATATGTAAGATAAGGGAGAGAGAGAGATCGAGAGAGAGGGAGAAAGAGAGAAAAGAGATAAAGAACCTGCCATAGAGGCAGGCTAGGGGAGGAGGGAGGGAATCGGGGACATTGGTGGTGGAAAATGGGCACTGGTAGAGGGATGGGTACTGGAAGGCTGTGTGACTGAAACCCCCCAAACATGAACAACTTGTAATTGTATATCTCATGGCGGTATAATAAAATATTAATTAAAAATTGTTGAAAGGCATAATACCAGCCTAGAACTGTGCATTGAATATAAGCAAAAATATACACATGATAAGCTCTAAATGTATGTATTGGAATCTACAATGTGTAAGAGAAGGAAGAGAGAAAGAGAGAGAGAAAGAGAGAGAGAAAAGAGATAACGAATCTGCCATAGAGGCAGACTAGGGGATGGGGGAGGGAATCAGGGACATTGGTGGTGGGAAATGGGCACTGGTGGAGGGATGGGTGCTGGAACACTGTATGACCGAAACCCAAACATGAACATCTTTGTAACTGTATATCTCAGAGTGGTATAATAAAATATTAAAATAAATGAATAAATAAATAAAGTGTCCTTTTAAAATTTTTTTAAATAAAAATCAGTGTTCACATACGATTTGACTTTTGTAACTTTTATAACAGTAATCACATTTATCTGTTCCAGAAATAGAAATTTCTATGGATTTATTTGACTTCAACAATTTTCAAAAAAGCAGGCTTAGGGAGGAATAAAAAGCACTTTTTGGGGCTGGAGTGATAGCCCAGCGGGTAAGGCATTTGCCTTGCACGTGACCGCCCATGCCGTCCTGGGTTCAATCCCGGCATCCCATATGGTCCCCAAAGCTCCGCCAGGAGTAATTCCTGAGTGCAGAGCCAGGAGTAGCCCCTGAGCATTGCCGGGTGTGACCCAAAAAAATTAAATAAATAAATAAAAGCACTTTTCTTCTTAAACTTTTTCCTAAAACCCAAATTTCCTACAATAAAACATGGTGTATTTTTATAATGAAACTATAAATAAAAGTACTATTGCATTTAAAATTAGAAATGGATTAAGACACTAGGATTCATGTTTTGCAAAATAAAAATATGCAATATTATATCAATTTTTATATATATTTGGAGAAGCAAAGTATTTTTTAGGGAATTTGAGAGATCCAAAAAGAGAGAGAAGAGAGCACCATTAACCAAAAGAAAGAAATCATGCATGCACCTCAAACTTGGGATGTTGGATTACTCCCAAAGTAGTGCTTCTTAAAGGACAGGAAAGAATGCACACGTACAGAGATTCTGGTGACTGTCAAGGGAAGTTTGTCTTATACTTCATTATTCAAATTTTAAAAATAAAGTGCCAGGTAGACAGCTCAATGGACTATAATTCATGCTTTTCATGCTAGAGACCCTGGGCTCAAGCCTAGTATAGCACAATTCCGAGAATATTACCAGGAATTATTCTGAGCACTGAGACTGGAGTGGCTCTTGAGCACTGCCAGGTTTCAGCACCAAAACAAACAAAAAAATATGCAAATGTAAGATATTTTCTATGTTTGAAGGAGATACTCTAAAGTTACATAATTCAAAATTACAGTTTAATATTTAGCTTATGCCAGGTAGGAATTCAATCCACCTCTATTGCAGTCATCCAAGAAATGCTTTTAATTTTCTCTATCATTCCTGAAACACACGATTTTTTAGCTCTGTTAGGGGTCATGAACTTCAAAATTAATAGGTTAACTTAAACATAGGAAAGGCTTTTTATTATTAAGTTAATAATAACAACCTATGAAATCGGGCCACTTTATTAATCATATATATTTTATAATAATTTCTTACTATTCAACCTAGGCATCAGCACTGGAGTAAAGGGCCTGGCAGTCAGAACCACTTTTTAAACGTGGCAGGGAGGGGACTTGTAGCTCCTTGGCAGGGAGTTTATAGAAAGTTAGTGGGAGTCAATGGCAAAGGGTCTTTTATTTTTGTCACACCCGGCAATACTCAGGGGTTACTCCTCACTCTGCATTCAGGAATTACTGCTGGCGGTACTTGGGGGACCATATGGGATACCGGGATTGAACTCGGGTCAGCTACGTGCAAGGCAAATGCCCTACCCGTTGTGCTATCGCTCTGGCCCCTCTTCTGAGTTCTTACTGAAATACAGAACAGTAAAGTACAGATTAGCTGGAGAACCACATACGTTTTCAAAATGTATAGCTTATGTATGCATGCTGCGGGTTCATCAGTAAATGCATGAACTGAGAGCCTACTACCGAGAGTATCCCACCTACACTGCAGAGCCTGGCAAGTTACCCGTGTTGTATTTGATATGCCAAAAACCAGTAACAATTACCGACCTCATTCTCATGACCTGAACGAATAGTTTGAGGCTCTTTATGCTCCAGGAGTGAGCAGATGCCCTTGGACTACACTAGCACACGACAGGACGTATGGAGATATTACTGGTGCCCGCTCGAGCAAATTGATGAAAACGGGAAGACAAGTGATACAAGTGATACAACCTAGGGAAATGACTCAACTCATATAACATATTAAAATGTATATTCATATCTAACTCTTCTTTCTTTTTCCTTTCTTATTTTTTTTGGGTTATACCTAGCAATGCTTAGGAGTTACCCCGGCTCTGCACTCAATAATGTATGTACTCAGCTATTTACCCTGGTAGTGCTTAGGGGACCAAATGGGATGCCGAGGATTGAACCCAGGTCAGCCACCTAGAAGGCAAATGCTCCCTCTATTGTACTATCTCTCCAGCCCTTCATATCTAACTTTTTGAGGGCAAGAGATAGTACAAGGATTAAGGTGCTAGCTTTACAGGTCGCCAACACTAGTTCAATCCCTGGCATAACATATGCTCCCCATGCTTTTTCAGGAGTAAAACCGAGCACTACCAGGTGTGATCCTCGCCCCAAATATCCTACTTTTCGTATAAATTTGCATGACAATCCTATTTATTACAAGATATATATTATAATCAAAAAGTCCCTGAGGCAATACAACAAAGTTTTATTTCTAAAATTGTACAATATTGGATCAGACTAAAATATCAAGACAGGGACTAGGTGAGACCCAAGGATTGAACACTCTGCCCTAGTTAGCTGAATATTGTAGGAAAAGTCCTGTCTATCAGCATTGCTGGGAGACTCTTTAAAGAAAAAAATCAAGTCAAATTTTCTTCTACTGAAACAGTTTTCCTTGTTAGTAAGATGTTCATTCACAGTTGTCCAAACATTCAATCAACAAATGTTGTAGTATTTGATGCACTGCTGGGACCTCAGTAAATTTTAGTGATTAAAATGCATTCTGCCTTGTAAAATTTTGTGAATTTATGAGAAACTGAAAATAAATAAAGGAACAAACCAATAATCCTAAGGTCTATAAGAGAAACAAGCATAATACTGAAGCAGAAACCACAGAAGTGAGGTTCCTGCTGAGACTATTACAGAGAAACACCTGCAAAGAGATGGACACCTCAAAAAAAAATCTCACAGCCATCTTCAGGGAAGATAGGAAATAACATTCCAGAAACAGAAACATAAATATGAATGAGAATCTTGGGGATGGAATGATAGAACAGAAAGTAGGGCATTTGCCTTGAATGCAGTTGACCCAGGTTCAATCTCAGACACCCCATATGATCCTCTGAGCCCACTAGGAGTGACCCCTAAGTGCAGAGCAAGGAGTAAGTCCTGAACATCATTGGGTGTGGCCCCCAAACAACAAAAAAGAGAGTGAGAATTCTGAGACAGGAAAGAGCTTGGTCTGGTCAGAGAACCGAGAAGCGCCAGTGGTTCTGTAATATGCTAAGCTTTTTGGGTGCTCTGTGCAGATGGTCTAAAGGGACACAGAACTGTGGGAAAGTATCACTGTATCACTGTCTTCCCGTTCATCATCGATTTGCTCGAGCAGGCCCCAGTAACATCTCCATATGTCCTGTCTCATGCTAGTAGAGCCCAAGGCATCTGCTTGCTCCAGGAACATAAAGAGCCTCAATCCATTCCGAATGAGGTCTATAATTGTTACTGGCATTTGGCATATATATCAAATACAGCACGGGTAGCTTGCCAGGCTCTGCCATGCAGGTAGCATACTCTTGTAACCATCTCTAAGTCCGGCATTTATTGATGAACCGCACGGCCGCTTGCGGTCTGATGAGAGAGAAGTCCGGATGTGGAAAATGGAGGCCCTCATGGAGTGGGGGTCGTCTGGCTTGTTGCGAGGCTCTGCTGGGATGGTGGGCCAGGGCTAGAACCCACCATCAATCCCGGGCGCCTCGTGAGCGGCTGGTCACAGGGAGAGCCAGTAGCAGCTCTGCCCCATGTCTGCAAGTCTCTGGACCGGCATGCCTGAGTCGGATTTAAGAAAGACTGCTGCAGGGTGGAACTCGATGAGCCGGGCGCTGATAGGCTGGTCTGCTGGGTGGAGGTCTGACGAGAGAGAAGTCCGGATGTGGAAAATGGAGGCCCTCATGGAGTGGGGGGTCGTCTGGCTTGTTGCAAGGCTCTGCTGGGATGGTGGGCCAGGGCTAGAACCCACCATCCCTCCCGGCGCCTCGTGAGCGGCTGGTCACAGGGAGAGCCAGTAGCACCTCTGCCCCATGTCTGCGAGTCGCTTCTCGGCCTTTTGGCTAAGATCAAGTGTAGTATCTGTGGGAAAGTAGGTATCTGAAACACAGAGGGGTATGAAACTTACAAGCAAAGCAAGGAACCGCTCTCAGTATGTAAGTATGGAAGTAGGAAAACACATGTGTGAATACAGATATGTTATGCAAGTGGAACTGGCTATAGAAAATGAGTTTCTCTTTTCTATGGAATTAGAGGATGAGAGTACCTACGGACACGGTGAAGAGAAGAAAAAGTAGCTGAAGTTCAAGGAGGTATAGCAAAGTCTAAAACAGCTGAGAAAGAGACAGAGGCAGAGCATGCTGACTGAGGAAACAAAGACTGCTGAAACAGCATCTATGTCCAGGCTAGTAGTAGGCTGTAAATGTATAGCTTTAATAAAAGCAAGTGGAGATTTGACCAGTAGATTGAAGATCAGCAAGTATAGAAAACCAAGTTTTATACAACTGCATGACATGATATGTTATAGGCCACATAGGCAAAGAGAGGGTTAAAGAAAATTCAACAGTATACAAGATAAGAGCTACAAATAAGGCTACATATTTTTTCATGCATCCTCTATTTTTGTCTAGATCATCTGCTATGACTCAATTCATTATTATATATTTATGCATATAAATGTACAAACACACACACTTTGAACCCAGAATGCATTATCCACAGTGTCCATTTTTACCTTAAAGCCTGAATCTAGTTTCTACTGAGACCACATTGAATAAGTCAATGGAAAAGTATGCCATATGATTTATTTCACATTTTGCCCCATTGTCAGCCAGAATTTGTCAGGGACACAGATAAAATTCCTCAAACTGACTACTGAGATTTATAACGCATGATTACATTACACTGCTTTTCTATTGAAATGTTTCAAGCACCATGATTTACAACACTGTTAATGACGGAGTTCATGCGTCACACATGATAGCATTTCTGCCTTGAGAGTGTCCACTTCACTCCACCATCCCATTGTCTTTCTAAAAACTCTAAAAGAAAGACCAAAACAGAAACTTCAAAAAACTGATTCCATAATAAAACTCAATAGCATTTTTAATGATTTTAAAATTCACTTTTAAACAAGGTAAAATTTATATCTAGTAACCAATCAAAGTTAATGAGTGTACAAAGAGACTAGAGTATAGAATTTATAATGAGAACAAAACATCAAAACTATCTCCGAAGTGAAACAGGTGTAGAATTAGCTGATAAGGACACTGAAATTGCTATAACAGCACAGTAGATGGAGTCATGAAGTTGAGTACAGACATATGGGATTTTGTTTTTAAGAACCCGAGGTAAGGGAGATAGTTCAAAATTCACAAACTTTACACGCCAGAGTTCCAGGTTCAAGCCCAGGCACTGCATAGTCCATCTAATAGATGAACTGCATAGTTCATCTAATTTTGTCTATCCCATATTTTTCTGCACTGCAGTTTTTGACTTGAGGCTTGCCTGCATATACTTTGCTCTCATCCTGAGGAGCAATGAGGAGACCATCACAGATATCATTGCCTTCATTAAACTAACCAGTGTAGGTGCCGGAGGGATAGTCCAGCAGGTAGGTCATCTGCCTTGCATGCGGCTGACCCAGGTTTGATCCCCAGAATCCCATATGGTCTCCTGAGCACCGACAGAAGTAGCTCCTGAATGAAGAGCCAGGACTAACCACTGAGCATAGCCAGGTATGACCCAAAAGCAAAAAAAAAAAAACAGGAAACTAACCATTGTAAATCAGAGTCTTTCTTTGCTTATTTGCAAAGGCCCTATTCAATGTCAGCACTGGGAGTCCGATCTGTAATTTAGGGACCAGTGGACCTGTTCCAGTAGCAGGTACTGCCCCAACATGTGGTACATCCCTTTTCACCACCACTACACAGAAAGTATCCTGCCCCTCAAGGTATTGCAGGTGTGGCTATGGTGCCCGACTGCATCAGCAGGTGGCAGACAGAACACAGGATTGTCTACACCCAGGGCTCTGCCCTGTGGACCCTGGATGGTTGATGGTCCAACACAGAAAAAGACTGGGTCCCCTAGGATGAACCCAGAGCCACGACAGAACCTGGCAAGCTACCCATAGTGTATTCAATATGCCAAAAACAGTAACAATAATGGACCTCATTCCCAACGAATGGGGACATTGGTGCCCACTCGAGCAAATGGATGAACAACGGGAAGACAAGTGACAAGTGATAAGTGACACAGAAAGCAAAGAAGAGTGTGTGATGATGGCTTGGTATTTTTTTTCAGTAATCTCTTTGTCACTTGTCACTTGTCTTCCCACTGTTCATCGATTTGCTTGAGTGGGCACCAGTAATGTCTCCATTCATTGGGAATGAGGTCCATTATTGTTACTATTTTTGGCATATCGAATACATAGGTTCTAAATAGGAAGATGAACTCTTGGAGGGGAAAGCAAAACAAATTCAAGTTGAACTAGCAGGATGTAATCAGAAATATATGAAATGAAATATACATGTTGAGCAGGATTTATGGAAGATTCAAAATGTAGAAGAAACAAAGTGAACTCAAAGATATAGGAATAGAAACACTCCTAGATGGGTAACAATTTATTCTTTTTTTTTATTTTTGGGTCACACCCGGCAATACTCAGGGGTTACTCCTGGCTCTTCACTCAGGAATTACTCCTGTCGGTGCTTGGGGGACCATATGGGATGCCGGGGATTGAACCTGGGCCGGCACGGGCCGGCACGGGCGGCCGCGTGGAAAGGCAAACACCCTACCCCCTGGACTATCGCTCTGGCCCCAACAATTTATTCTTAAGTAGTTATAGTGTTAGTGATTTGGCGATCACTTCAAAAAGCTTAATGTAAGAACTCTCCACTCCCAAGACGAATGATCAGAAAAAAAATAATGGAAAATAAAGATTGAATCTCTCCAAGTTTGATTAAAACTATAAATGCTTGGATAAAAAAGAATTATGGATCCCCAAGCACTATAAATATGAAGAGTACTATTTAAAAAAGCACAGCAATAACACAATATTTAAAACACTTGATAAAAAGTAATCTTAAATTTAATCAAGTAAAGGACACGTTGCAGAAACGTAAAAATAAGGATTATAGAAAAATTTCTTCTTAAAGAAAAGGAAGGAAGAAGATTGTGCAGTAACTTCTTTCAAATTTTGAAAGCAAAGTCCCTCAGCCTAGAATCCCACGTTCAACAAAAGTTCTTTTCAAAAAAGAAAGATGACAATAAGACTTTTTTTCAACTTAAGCTGAAAAAATGAATCAGTTACAGACATGTATACCACAAAAAAAGGAAAAGGACAGCTTCACAGAAGCGAAATGGTACAAATGCAAATGTAAATCCATGCACGGAATTAATTACATTGGACATAGAAGCAACATGCTTATAATATGAAAATCAAACATTGAAACAAGTCATTAAGATATGTACAGATAACAAAAACTTTAAGGAAATATTAAATATCTACTATTTGATAATTTCTAAGTTAATTATTTTCAACATTATGGAGTATCAAATTAGATGTATTTCTTTGTATTAGAAAGTCTTACAGATAATAAATTGATGAGAACACACTATAAATTTCTAATAATTTTAAAGGAAACAAAAATTGTCAAGAATCTCTTTTAATCTCAACTTAAAAGATACATAGTAAAACAAAGTTTACTATGTATTACTGTATAGAGTTGAAAATTATCATCTCTTTTTAATTTACATTTACATTGAAACCATTAAAAACTTGTAGAATAAAGACTATTCCATGAAGAATCTAACATCACTTAAGTACTCAATAGATGTTACATTTGGTGACATCTTCTATGCTTAATGAATGCTCAGATCCTCTTTTTTTTCTCTCCCTTAATGTTTCCTATTTCTATTAAAGCTAATCTTTCATCTCTGTCCTTCAAAGTTCTTTTCTTTGATAAAACTCCTTTCTCATTTTCCCATAATATGAGAAAGATTAAAAGCCATGAACTATGTCCATCTGATGTCTGTTATCATATCTCTATTAGTCCCTTAATACCAAATGCAATTAGAATAGTTATTTTTTCTTAAAAATGAACTTCCTAAATATGTGTACGTCTAAATCTTATCAACACAGAAAGTTTCACTTCATCTCTATGTGCGACCTCATTTAAAACAACTTAATATATGAAAATCAAAATTTTCTGTACTTGTAAATTGAAGACTGGTTATCTGCATTAGAAAGATTCTAGTGAAAAAATCCTTCAATTTAAAATGAAGAACATTATTTGACAGAAAGGATGAGGTGAGGAAATGACGGGGTAAAAGACTGTAAAAATTCTAGCTAGAGGCTGAGGAAAGTGTTAATTAAAGGCCAAGGAGAGTGGAATAGAAAACATTTCTAAAATTGTAATGTCAGTCAGTGTGAAATATAAATATGCTCGTACACAACTTCTGTGTAAACAAACATTTTTAAGGAATAAATTAAACTTGGCACTTTGTTGATATATTAACAATCATTTCTAATGCGATTTTTCAAGAGAACTGGTGCAAGAGAATTGGTTTCAATATAAATCTCTTAATTGGCAAAGATTATGACAAAGGTACTAGACTCATTTTGAAGTTGGGCAGAAGTCAGAGGGTCTGGCTTAAATCCTGGTACATCTATGCAACTTTGCGTGTGACCCAATTATATCATTTAATGTCAGAGTATCCTTCTATTCATCTGTAAAATGGAGACAATGAAAATATTATTAGAGGCCTACTATCAAAACGAAAGAAACAAGAATTTTCCAGGATGCAGAGAAAAAAGCATCCCTGTATACTGTTAGTGGGAAGATAAATTAGTGTGATCATTATGGAAAATATAGAGATTCCTGAAAAAGAGTAATATGAGTACCATGATTTAGTCTTTTCACTTCTGAATATTTATCGAAAGATTGCAAAAATATTAATTCAATATTATATATAGTCCATATTATATATATAATTATATATAATATAATATATAATATATAATATAGTCCATATTATATATAATATATTATATATAATCCAATATTATATATATATGTTCACTATAATATAGTGAACATATATATATTATGTTCACTTATGTATTATTTGTAATAGTAAGGATTTGGAAATAACCTAAAAATCCACTGACAGATGAGTACATAAGTACTGTGGTATCACCTGTCACTTGTCTTCCTGTAGTTCGTTGATTTACTCAAACGGGCACTAGTAATGCCTCCATTCATTGGGAATGAGGACCATTATTGTTACTGTTTTTGTCATATTGAATACACCATGGATAGCTTGCCAGGCTCTGCCGTGGCTCTGAGTTCATCCCAAGGGGCCCCGTATTTTTCTATGTCAAACCATCAACCATCCAGGGCCCACGGGTCAGAGCCCTGGGTGTAAACAAGTCTGTCTCCTGTCTGCCACCTGCCGACAAAGTTGGGCCCCGCAGCCACACCTGCAACACCTCGAGGAACAAAGTGCTTATATACCGTGTTATATAAGTACATAATAGAATGTTCTGCTATTTGTTTTTAAATTTACAATCTTCAACCCCATGAATTGACCTTGACAGAATTATGTTAAGTGAAATACACAGATAAAAAAAAAACTACTCTATGTTTCACTTATGTAGATTATAAAGAAATTAAACAAATGAATAAATAGGTCAACATTACTTTACATTAAGTTCTGAAAATGTAACAGTGATTATCAGAATGGGAATAGAAGAATGGCAATCTGAGTTAATTGTATGGTCACTGTCACTGTCATTGTCTTCCCATTGTTCATCGATTTGCTCCAGTGGGCGCCAGTAACATCCCCATTCGTTGGGAATGAGATCCATTATTGTTACTGTTTTTGGCATATCAAATACACCATGGGTAGCTTGCCAGACTCTGCCATGGCTCTGGGTTCATCCCAGTCTTTTTCTATGTCACACCATCAACCATCAACCATAATTGTATGGTAAAGGTTGAAAACAAACTTTAGTTATGAAAACAAAGTACATGCAGGTATTGAAGTACATGTTATATATATATATATATATATATATATATATATATATATCATCTATATATATATATAAGTCTCATATATATGTTTATATATATAAGCTTTTTAAAGCATGCCTCCTCTTCTTTATTACTGGGAAAACTAAATTGGATAGTGCAATATCCAGCACTGGATAAAACACACACTTCCCTTAAATTCACATAGTCTGTAAGGGACCATATTAGTACACTTCACTGAGAAGAGATCCTAGGATAAGGGTCTAGCAAAAAATAAAACACTCAGAATATTACAATTATTACTACTATCATTCAGAAATTTTCTTACCATTTATAACCTTTACCATGGAGAGTATAAATTCCATACTTTAGTAAAAAGGAACTTTAATGATGACAGTTGAAAGGATATACTCTTCCACCTTCCCTTGATTGGGGGAATGAATTTGCCTCCACCAAGTCTAATCAAACTAAGGCCAACCACCTGGTGAAAATCACCTCTCTTCCAAGTATTTGAAATTCATCTGCCACCGGACAAAGAAAATATAATCCTATTTAAGGCTAAGGGAGCAGAGCTGTGATTGATTTCTTGGCATTTTGAAGACATTATTAAGTATATTGAATTCCCTGCTATTTTGATCTTTATCATTATAATGAACTCCTTGGCAAATGTAATTGACCATTTACAAACTAATTCCGTATTGTATTTCATTGCTGGTTACTCTGCAGACAGAAGTGGGGTACAAGTGAAAGCACCTCATAATCTGTCAGTCTACTTTGCCAGTGAAGAGCAAGAGATCAGGTGTCATAAACGAAGTCAGCTGTCTTGGCATAGCATTCTATTTACAATGGCAGTTTATTTGATGTTTCAGGGGTAAGAATACAGGATTGCTTTGCATTCAAATATACTGAAAGGGAACATACTGAGAAGCTTCACAGAAAAGAGAGGCTGTCTTCTTCCCACAAAAGCTTCTTCTCAAAGTAACAAGCACCTGTACTTGAATTGACATCTCAAATGAAGGAGCATGACATTCAGTTATGAGACAGATAAGAGAGAAATCCTTGCTTCCAGGAATTTAGAGAGAGTAAATAAGCTATAGATGTTACTCTTATAAGATGCTATCGAAGAAAACCCCGCCCCAAAGACTTTCAGAGTTCTGGTGGGTTACCTGAAAGATGACAGGTGGTATCTGAATTGAGCTGTAAATGTTGGATTAAGCATTGGCAAGTGAAGATGCAGCTGTTGGGGTCAATGAGATACTCCAGTTAAAATGGCTGATATAGAAAGTGACAATCATCCCAGTCAGAGCAGCACTGAGGAATTTTATAATTCATGGCATTTTAGTTAATTAATTTCTTTGTTTACTTGTTGGAGTCACAGCCAGCGGTGCTCAGGGCTCAGTCTTGGTTCTGTGCTCAGTGATCACTCTTGGAGGGCTTGAAGGACTACATAGGGTACTAGGACGGAACTGGGCCAGTTACATGTAGGCAAGTGCCCTAGGCACTATACTATTACTTCTACCCCAGGAGACATTTTTAGTGTTAAAACTGGAAAAACTTACGGAGTGTATTCCTATGATATGCAAGAAAGACTACAGCTGGTTCTGAGAGTATTGAACAGCTCCATTTTGAAGGGCCAAGTTTCTGGGATGATGAGCCGCTCAGAAATAGAGAGCCGGTGTTAAAAATAAAGGTATCTGGAACTTCCTTTAATTTGATAAATCAGATTTTCTGGCAATGGGTTCTAGTTTAGGCATTGAAAATCTCCCGATGATGTTTTTTGTTTGTTTTTTGGGTCACACCAGGCAATGCTCAGGGGTTTCTTCACTCAGGAATTACTCCTGGCAGGCAAACGCCCTATCCACTGTGCTATTGTTCCGGCCCCTCCCAATGATTGTTAATCAGAACGTAGTTTGAAAATGTGAGCAAAGTGCAGATTTCATATAAAAAAAATCTAAATTGTAGTATCATATATTCACTATTTAGTCAACTTTTGATTATGGGAGATAGGCCATAAAGTCTTTCCCTATTATTATTAGTAATGGTTATTAGCTGTTGTGAACCAAGTTAGCTCAAAATTAAGCAACAAATATGTACTAACTAACATGATTTCTGAGTCAGGAAATCAGAAAAGATTAACTGGAAATTTTTCACTCAAGACATCTCCTGAGATTGAAGTCAAACTCACCTGGGATCATTAATTACCAGGATGAGCGAATACACTTTCAAAATGAAGGCTGTTATTATTATTTTTGAGATTAGTTTCTCACTGACTGTTGGCCAGAGTGCAGACAGGTCTGTGCATTGTAGAGGGGATTAGACACAGATGTAAATTCCAAATGGTAAGTGTCACTGAGGATCACTGTGAAGGGTAAGTAGCTGTGGAACTCTGGAAGAAGTATTAGACTTTCTCCCACAGTAAATACAGTTAATAAGTATAGTTAAGTCTTGGTCAAAGGGTCTCTATGTCTGTTGACATGTATGGGAAAGGAATGAGTTCTTGGTTCAGGCAAAACAGTAGGGACCGTGGGAGTTGGAGGAGCCAAGTGAAACAGCAAGATCTCAAACGCTTCAGTACATTCCCAGGCTTTGGAATTGAGTTGGCTTTGTCCTGTTTCCCATAAGAGTGAGTTCTCCCAAGACTGAGGCTTGAGAGAACAGGCATTGCAGGGAAGGCATTGTGGGGGCGGGGGTTAGGTAAAGGATGCTGCCATTTCTAGAAATTGCCCCTGGACACAGAGACAACCCAGAAATCCTGGGAGAATGGAAAATGTTACTCTACTGCTTCCCTGCCCATGGAGAGAGCACAAAGCTGTGGGACAGCTCTGAAAGCCACAGGCTGCCACACTCACCTATAGACTCCTGAGAGCAGAGCAGTAGTCACAAGGAAGAGCTAGGACCGCTATGAGGAGATACTGAAACTGAGCATGTGTAAGCTCAGAGAAAATACGCGGTTTCAGTGAAGGTTCAATTCCTCTCCACAGTTGGTCTCCTAATTTACCTGCTTCCAACTGTGGGACCCAGAGATTTCCAGGAAAGATCAGCTGTTCCACAAGCTACAAAGAGAGCGAAGAACCCACAAGTCCACAACCCAGCCCCCCAGCATGAGAAGGAGGTTTGAGCCTGACAAGTG
This sequence comes from Cryptotis parvus, assembly GCA_021461705.1. Classification (NCBI taxonomy): domain Eukaryota; kingdom Metazoa; phylum Chordata; class Mammalia; order Eulipotyphla; family Soricidae; genus Cryptotis; species Cryptotis parvus. The sequence goes on from JAJIBD010003613.1 coordinate 129,207, forward strand.
GTGTGAGTCTGCAGGATTTACTTAGGATGCCCCCAGGGTGCTGCAAACCAGTACAAGATGCAGTTCTCAGGGCCTGTGAGAGACCTCTGAGGCTCAGAAAGATCTAGTTTCCCCACGCTGCACAAGAGCAGGACTGCGCTGATGTTTATCTGACCGTTAAATTGTGCAAAAGCCTCATAAGTTCCTCCACCAAATTATTGACTTTAAGTGCTTCTAAAACAATGAAAATGACATAAACTCCCATCTCTAAAGTACTGATTTGTCTCACAAAAAAATATAATTCTGTACTTAAATAATATTAATGTATAAAATAGCATCAATATACCATCTAGAAAAGTAAACTCTATACTACAATTATTTTCTTCCTGTGACACTCATGTTTTAATTGAAAAAAAAGAAAAAAGTTTTAATAGCTAAAATCCCAGAAGGAAAAAGATGTTAAATAAATTGTACGAGTCATGTGTAAAATTCTCACTTGTGATATTTTAAATCATAAACTCCCAACTGGGAGGCACTGAAAGTCAATCTTTTCACTAGAAATAAAAGGCAGTACATTGCACTGCAATTTAGAGGATCAATTCCTTGTAGTTTATGCCAATTTTCCTGCCTTGTCTTAACTTGGCTCTTAGCAATTTTGAAATTGGTTAAAAAGGAAAAATATACCTAGACAGTAGGTAATCATCTAGATATTTCTTTCACAAACATGCATATATACACAAACACACATACATACTTTTCCCATGTCCCTCAAGGTGACAGAAAGTCTTACTCTCTAGGAACAGAGCTAGCATGAATGATGTCTTTCTCTCCCCACTTAGTTCCCAAACATGTTCCCCTATAACCTGCTGGCAGAATTACCTGATATCAGTGAATATTAGAGTAAAAATTCTTTAGGCAACAGATGACTCCTTGAATCTTTGGGGACAGGAAAAGACAAGATAGAAACTGTACAAAGTCTAGAGGTGTCAAGGAATGATGCATATTGTCAAATGCCTATTAGCCATAATAGAAAATAGCCCCAAATAGACAGTTTTATTTTGCTACATCATATATGTTTAAGCTCAAACCTGCTGCTACAACAAACATGGAAAAAGCATACAAACCATAATATATTATTTTCAAGAGTGAGTCAGATTATGGTGTCAGAGCAAAAATGTATTTACTTTGGTAAAGAAATATTGTGAAATTTTAATTGTTCATATAACTTATTACAAAAATTAATTTCTTAAAACAATGTTTGCTGCATCAAATTCAATATGAGTTTGGAAAAAAATGCCTTCCATCCACTTCTAAATTAGTCCAACTTAATAAAAATAGGCTGGGAGATAGCAGTTAGGGCAAATTCCCAATACAGGAATTTGGGACCTTGGGACCACCATCCTGGCAAAAGATGGTGCTCCAAATATCAAACGGTACAGTCCTGAAGGCCCTTAGCACCTATGAGTGTAATTATGCCTCCAGCACATCCAGATTAACCCAGTATTTTCTGGCATCACAGGATCTGAGCAGCATATTATCAGGCTCTTGCTCTGAATTGCCATGCTGGTTGACTCAGAATCACTAGTGGAGCCCCTGAACTTTCTAGGCAACACTGAGACTCCACCAAAAAGAAACAAATTAAAAAATGTAAATAGCTAAATCCTATAGTAAAATATATATTTTCTATAGTGTGTGCTGTCTTTTTTTTTCTTGACCAATAGTTATAAATGCATCTTTGTAAGTTTATTAAAGTAAATGCTCAGAGGCTGGAGAGATGATTAAAAGGGCTGTGTTCCTGCATACAGGAAATCCAGGCTACTTCCTTGGCACTGCATTGTTCCCTGAACTCTAGTCGGATTGATCCCTGGGTCAATGACTCAGGAATAGCCCCCTGAACATTTCTGGGTGTGACCCCCAAATAAACAAAAATGCTTCAATTTTATAATATTTAATATGGGTCCACTCTTTATTAGGTAAATGCCAAGTTGATTGCCTACCTAAAGGTCACGAAAGTACTATGTAAACATATGAATTTATTCCTCCAACCTGTCACAGTAGTCTCTGGTTCAGCATACCAGAGACTGATATACTGAACCAGAGACTCTCAAACATGGGGCAGAGCTGTTCCTTGCTCTCCCTGTGCCCAGCTGCTCGTGAGGCGCCCAGGAGGCATGGTGGGTTCTAGCCCTGGCCTGCCACCCCAGCAGAGCCTCACAACAAGCCAGACCACCCTCCCCTACTCCATGGGGCCTGCCATTTTCCACATCCGGACTTCCCTCTTGTCACAACTCCACCTAGGAGACCAGACTATCACAGCCCGGATCATCGACAGCCACTCTGCAGCAGTTTTTTTTCAATCCAGCCAAGGTATGCTGAACCAGAGACTCTCAGACATGGGGCAGAGCTGCTCCTTGCTCTCCCTGTGCCCAGCTGCTCGTGAGGCTCCCGGGAGGCATGGCGCGGTTCTAGCCCTGGCCTGCCACCCCAGCAGAGCCTCACAACAAGCCAGACCACCCTCCCCTACTCCATGGGGCCCGCCATTTTCCGCATCCAGACTTCCCTCTCGTCACAACTCCACCCAGCCGACCAGACTATCACAGCCCGGCTCGCGTGGCCGCTAGCTGCCGCGTGGTTCATCAATAAATGATTTATTTAGAGGTGACTACAACAGTATGCCACCCGCACGGCAAGCCTGGCAAGCTGCTTGTGTCGTATTTGATATGCCAAATACCAGTAACATTTATATTAGGTCATTCCTGTGATCTAATATAATGGTTTGGGGCTCTCTATGTTCCTGGAGCAAGTGGATGCCTTTGGGTTCTACTAGCATGAGACAGGACATATGGAGATATTACTGGTGCCCGCTCTAGCAAATAGATGATTAACGGGAAGATAGTGATAGTGATAGATAGTCACAGTAGTGCTACCAAAAGAAAAGTTTTGCCTAATAAACATCAGATTAGCAATTGATGGTGAAGCAAATAATAGTGTCCTCATTGAAAGAATGGAGACGTTAATATTTGTGTCAATATTATTAATATTTGCCTTAATAACTAATCTGATATTTAGTAGAACCTTAGAAAAAGGACTATTTAAGGTCATTAGGAGAAACAATGAGTAAAACTTATTTTGAAATATTATTTCTATTTTCACTAAACCAAATCTTCCTACATTTAACAGAATTCTCCAACCTCCCATCACCAATGCTCCCACCAGCTTACACACACATGGAGTTCCAGAGGGTGGTAAATAGCTCAACCAGCCACTGGCTGAGTCCAACATAACGCTTAGGGTTCGCTCACTAGTGTGTGTGTGTGTAATTTAGAAGTGGATGGAACGCTTGGGGGGGCATGCTGGCTAGACTTGGAACAGGGATTTGGGCTCCTCCTCCCATTCCTACACCTCCAAATCGGTGGGCACGGCTGTAAGCTCCCAACCACCAAAAGAGTCATTATAGTAACATCACTAGATCACTAGACATCCTGTTGTTCATCCATTTCCTCAAGCAGGAGTCAGTAACACTTCCACTTGACCCTATCACGTGCCAGTGTAGCCCAATGGCATCTGCTTGCTTCAGGAATACGAAGAGCCTCAAACCGTTCATTCAGGGTCTTGACGAAGAAGTCTGACCATCTTGTAGGTGGGTGGCCACGTGATCTTTTGACATCCCATGGGATCCTGTCAGTAATAGCTCTAATCCAGCGGTTGTCTCCAAATCGCATTACATGTCCAGCCCATCTGATTTTCAGTGCCTTGGCAAACAAGACAGCATCCCTGACTCTGGAACAGCAATGGAAGTCGGAACTCTGGATTCCTTCTCTCACTTGAGTGAGGTGTGATAATCAAAGCATACCTCTTTTCGATTCCTCTTTGGGTGACCCAAATAGCATTCTCATCCTGCTTTCATAGGACCCAGGTCTCTGAGGCGTATGTTAATGCAAGGAGATCGGTGAACGGTGGAGTCGGAGAGATGTGCTCCGAACCGGAGGTTCTTTGTCTTCTTAGCTATTTCTTTGATACTTTTGAAGGCATTCCATGCTGCTCTTTTCCTCCTGGGACAGCCCAGGATTTAGGTCATTCATCATGTTGACTTCTCGACCTAGGCACACATAACTGCTGCATTCAGAGATGTTTGTTCCGTTGAGAGTAAATGGGACCTCTGGAACTAGTTCATTTTTCATGAACATAGTTTTGTTGAGATTTAGCTGTAGACCTATCTTTCCACATTCTCGGTTCGAAGTCAGCCAGCATTTGTGCCGCTTGGCTAATGTTTGGTGTTCTTAGAATGATGTCATCAGGAAAGCGGAGGTGGTGTAGTTGCTGACTGTCTATCTTCACTCCCATTCCTTCCCATTCTAATTGTCGCATAATGTTCTCGAGGGTGGCGCTGAAGAGTTTTGGTGAAATGGTATAACCCTGCCGAACCCTTTTGACATCAATGATCACTTCCTTGTAGAATGGTGAGATCCTGGTGGTGAATCCGCAATACAGCTCACGAAGGATCTTGATGTATTGGGTTTGAACACCCTGTTTACCTAGGGTTTTTATAACCGCTTCAGTCTCCACAGAATCAAAGGCTTTCTTTAGATCAATGAACATGAGACAGAGTGGCATCTTGAACTCACTACAATACTCAATGAGCTTGGTTACCATGTGGATATGGTCGATTGTGCTGAATCCTTTCGGAAGCCAGCTTTCGCATGGTTGTCCTTCATCTAATGTTCTGCCAATCCTTTTCAGGATGACTATAGTGAACAGCTTGTAGATGACAGACAACAGGCAGATGGGGCGATAGCTGCCAATGTCGTGGATGCCTCCCTTCTTGATCAGTAGAATTGTCCTGCTGCTTTTCCATTGGGAGGAACCTTGCATTCAGACAGGTAGCATGTGAAGAGCTGAGCCAGTGTATTGATGAATACTGAAGGCAGATTCTTCAGATGTTTGGGTCTGATTTTGTCTGGGCCTGGTGCTGTTCCCTTCTTTACCGATGAAATGGCATAGTGGATTTCAGAAGGGAGAACGTTGGGAACAACATATCCATCCTTCAGAATTTGGTATGTGGGCAGGTAGACGTGGCTCATTCCCAATGTTCTCCCTTCTGAAATTATGGTAACATTCCTTACTTTAATCAGGTTCCCTAAAGGCAGAACATAAGAATGCTCCTAACTTATTTGGGGGGAGTGCTGTGCATTCCAGGAAAGGATGGAGAAGAAGGCAAATATGACAAGGGAAAGAGTGAAGCAAGGAAATGATGCAGTTACCCATTCACAGGGACCCATGTCAGTCTGCAGTGACCAAAGGTCAAAACCCACTGCTGTGTTCTCATTGCAATGGCACTCCATTATAACTCCCAGTATGCAGTGCAGGTGCCATTCCCCATGTATAAAAAGATTGAAGAAGGCTGAGCTATAGCCTAGCTTAAGTCTACTCCCCAGGTGATCTAAACTGTACACATGAGGTGGTACCACCTTGAGGTAAGGGATACAACCTTTGCACCTCAATACAATATTTACTAGATGTTTCCCCCGAGACTGAGCATTTACTCTTTGTTATAGGTATAGCAGCTACTATCAGCCAGGATCTGCAATGCCATTCTTTAGATAAGGGTTAGCTCTCACCTGATCTCAATCAACAATTACAACAGATAATCTACTAAAGGAAATCTATGCTGAGGCCCCAATAGGACCCACCATAATTTCATTATTATGAAAAGCACACATGATCATTGGCCTCAGGCTAGTATAAACATTAAACCACAAGGGGGTGTCTTTTGTTCTGTTTATTTGGGGGTCACACGTAGAAGTACTCAGCATGTACTCTTGGCTCTGCACTCAGGGTTCACTCCTGGAAGTACTCAGGGGACCATATGGGGTGCTGGCCACATACAAGGCAAGTGTCATACTGACTGTACTATTTCTCCTGCCCCTAAACCATAGCTTTTGAACAAAAGTATATGAGCCAATATGCTCCTTCCTATTGTCTTATGGATATAAAATTTGGTGGATAGGCTGACTGGAAGTTACAAATTCCAGAAAAGGCCAATTACCTAGGAAAAGCTTCAAAGGCATTGCTTGGAAGGTTATCATATTCCTTCCTCCTACTCTCCCTCCACCTTTGTGTCCCTACCACTGCTCTGAGAAGAATTATTTTGAAACTAGCAGGGAAACTTTAAACAGTTCTAATAAACATACCCAAATCACTCTTGAGTATCACAAGTGAAAAATATATCCTGATTCTGCAATCAAGGATCCTCATCATTTGTAGCTAATTTTAATATGAAGCACCTCTGATGATTAATGAATTCAACGAGCTACATTCAAAACATGGCAGTTCCTCATCTTGCTGTTCAGGAGATGGTCTGAAAATTAGTATCCACAACATCTAAATGGCTGTTACCACCCACAGAGTTACCTCATTTGTGCAAGTTACTCAACTGTTGTGGAATTACTAATACCACTCTCCTGAGAGTCTGTGATTCAATATTGTCAACTTCCAAGCAGTGTTTTCTCATAAACTGTATATCTCATATTTGAAAAAAGTTCTCACCAATGAAGAAGAAAGAATAACTGTTTTCTCTCCATTTACCATACTTCTTCAAGAATTCTCATAGGGAAAGATATAGCATATGGAGTTAAGGTAAAACTTGCATTCTGATGATCCGAGTTCAAATACCTGGCACCCCATACAAGGCAGGGATGGAGGGCTTCACACAAGCAAGGCAGGTGCTCTACCACTGAACCACACATTTCCTGGGCTTTAAATTGCATTTTTTTTTTTTTTTTTTTGGGGCTACATATGGCAGTGTCTTAGGACTTCCTGGCTCTGTGCTCACAGATCACTTCTGGGGTGGGCAGAAGGCCGTATGTGGTGCTGGAGATCAAACCCAGGTTGGCCAAATTCAAGGCCAGCACTTCTCTGGGAGAAGTGCCTCCTCAGGGCGGCACTGTACTGCCTCCCCGGTGTTTAACACAGATGTTAATTGGAGATCTCTGTAGGTTGGGGTCACAGAGATGAGAGTTCAGGAACAAGAATTATTTCCATTAATTTTTAATAATCACCAGTGAAAGGGAAAGCAGCTCATCTTGGCAGCTGACTGACAGACAGCTAATACAAGCACCTCAACTCTCTTATATACCCACAGTATCAAAGAACAATACAGCTCTGCCTGCCTGCCCTGTGCTAACTAATGGATGCCTTGAGTATGGGTACAGGTTTTGCTCCTTAGCCTGTTCCCTGCCAGGCACCCAGAAGTCAGAGAACCTTGCACAATGCAACCACAGTCATCGGCAAGGTCCGGATTCCACAGCTGGAACAGACCGATCCCCATAGCGTGTGATATCTCAAAACCTGGTATACCACAAATGTATGGGAGTCAGAGGCTAGGTAAGACAGAAAAGGGAACAGTGTGCTGATAATTGTTGAAAATAATAATTCCATATGAGAACTGAGCATTAAGTATAGGCAAAAAGATACACATTTTAACCTCTAAATGTATGTATTGCAATCCACAATGTGTCAGAAAGGGAAGCAAGAAGGAGAGAGAGAAAGAGAGAGAGAGAAAGAGAAGAGAGTGAGAAAAGATATAAAGAATCTGCCATAGAGGCAGGCTAGCAGAAGGGGAGGGAAGTGGGGACATTGGTGGTGGGAAATGGGCACGGGTGGAGGGATGGGTGCTGGAACACTGTATAATCGAAACTCAAACATGAACATCTTTTAAGTGTATGTCTCATGGTGGTACAATAGAATATTTTAAAAAACAAAGGACAATACAACTTACAGTTAAGATTGCATAGTTTACACTACAAAACTTTCCACAGTTTTAGCATAGAATATAAGGAAGATAGGAAGGAGACAAACATGAACCAAAACCTGCAGGGGGTGCTATCTAGGTGAGGTGAGATAAGCAAAAGAATGTATTACAGTATGCTAATTTAGCCTTCCTGACTAGCCCAAGAAGGCAATATCTTGTCAGACATTGAAGTAACAGAAACACAAGAAAACCTGTTTTCTGTCTGTACTTCAAGCAGCATCCATTAGACTCCATATTAGGCTAGCTACAGCCAACAAGGAGATGTGATGCAAGGAAATGACCTGAGATAGCAGTGTCTGTGTATGTACAATCATGAAAACAGTCTCACTAGGGAATTCTACATACTAACTCTATTGGGAGATAGTCTTCCAGAAAACCTGTGCATTTGTTAACAGGCAGTATCCATCAGGCCTTAGCATATCCTCTGATCTGTTTTCTGCCAACACTGGTGTCCCTAAACTGCACTTGTTTGTTTGTTCTTTTTGGGGGTCACTCCCAGTGTGCTCAGGTCTCACTTCGGGCTCTGCCCACAGGGATTACTCCTGGCAGGACTCAGGGTGCCCAGACTTATGGAGTGCCCAGAAATCAAATCCAGGTCGATCACATACAAGACAAGCACCCTACCTGCTGTAGTATCTCACATGCCCCTAAATTGCTGTTCTTAAGAACACAATTCTTTGAAATTACACTGAGTGACAAATCTATTTAATTTTTTCAGTGCATTAGATAGTATCCAGAGCTATTACTTTGCAATTTCTTTCACCATACATTGCTAATATAAACTACTGTTTCCAATCCCATTGAAGTTTTTTTTTTTGGCTGAGGCATAATAGTCCCCATAACTGAATGCTTCCTAGTACTCTAGTGAATTTTCTTTTCTATTAAAAAATTTATTGAGGCACTATGATTCACAAAGTGATTCACGACTGAGTTTCAGGCATACCAACCCCTTCACCAGTGTTCACTTCTGTCCACCAATATCCGTACTTTCTCTCCTACCCACCAGCCTACCTCTATGACAGGCACTTTTCTGTTGTTTTCTTCTATTTTGATTTTAGGCACAGTGGTTTATAATGCTTTGACTGAGAGCATTGTATGTATATACAATGTATGAATATGTATGAATTTCATACATAACATATTACTACCTTCCAGCATCAACTCCTCTTCTGGTGAATTTTTTTTAAGAATGGAAGAAAGAATCTTTGGACTCACTAATTGTATTTTTTAAAAATCAAGATAGATATGGCTTGAGGGATAGTACAGCAGGTCAGGAACTTGCCTTGAATGAGGGCAACGCAGGTTCAATCAGTAGCATCAGATATGGGCCCAGAGTCCCACTAGGAGTAATTTCTCAACACTGAAACAGAAGTCCTGAACATCACTGGCTGTGTCCCCAAATCAAAAATAAACAACAAACCCAAGCTCAATTGGTTTCTGAATACCAAAGTTTCTATTTATCCATTAAAAAGTGACTCCTGAAAGTCTTCTATGCAAAGATTGAAGCAGATCCTTGGGGTACAAAGTCAAATCCCTGATTGTACCAGGAATCTCTAGCATGCCATGGTACAAAGCTGGAAATTGTGGGCCATATCATAAACTCAACCATGTTTTGTCTATTCTGTTATTTCATGATGTTTAAAAAATGGAACATATGTAATCTGTCCACCAGTTTCAAGATCCATCCACCATGATCCCAGCCCATTCCCCACACACACATATTCTCCAGTATCTTTTTCAGTATAAAAGACCCAAGTTAAAAAAAAAAACCCAAGTTCAAATTTCACTCCTTTTATTATCAGCTGTGCGCATAAAAATTTTCATTTTTTAGGACTCAAATTCTTGCCTAAAGGTTGGTGTGTGTGGGGAGTGAACAATGATCTATATACTCTAATAGAGTAGTTAGAATAAGTGGCATAATGGGTAGAAAGCACTTAGTAGAGGGCCGAGAGCTCAGTAAGTATACAATGAATGTTAACAGCCATTATTTGGAGAGACCAAGGTGTCCCAAAATAGCCATATGTGAGGCAGAGGCAGTGTGCATTCATAATGTTATCTGTTAATAGCAGAGTGGCCAGGAATGTGATCCAAAAAGAAATAAAATGCCCTTGGCATTATGCAGCTGCTGAGTTTACTATATTTTGCTGATAGGGATTCTATAGTCACAAATCAGAAATGTCCCAGAATTCCTCAGATGGTGCAATGACACTCCATTCATTCCGCCAAGCAACACTCCACCAAATATTACTCAAATTATTAACAACCCAAGTGCCACAAACTTGAAGGTACTATATGAATTTAGATAACGAGTCACTATTTATATGAGCTTTACATTTCAGAAAAGTACTCAATATAACCAATACGTTATATTACAGTTTTAAGAAAAATACTTACAACACCCAAGTTATTAGATAATTAAGTATAAACACTTGAAACGTAAGCAATCTTACTTATGAAAAACAGTACTAGAGTATACTTGGCACTCTAAAATTTATATAGATATATCCTACATAGCTCAAAGAAAGTGAGAGTCAGTATTTACCTTCTTACTGAAGTCAAAGTACAGTAACTGTAACAATTACCACACAGCCAAGTATTACACTGAAAAAGGCAGCAGCTTATATAGAAGTCCATATAACAGATCATCAACTTTCCAGACACTACTATTGCTTTCCAAATATATTGTATTCATAAATATCTCTAAAGTAAACAAATAATCTAAGAAAAATGTGCAATCATACTGCAAAATTAGAGAATTATACATTCAATCAAGATTTTATTGTCATCTATGGAACTGGAGAAACACTTCATTGGTTATTGCTTCCTTCAAGGACAACTGGCAATTGCCTCAAATATTTAAAAATATATGTATTTATATATATATCCTTTTAATATACATATATATATATATATATATATATATATATATATCCTTGCCAAACCTGGCAAGCTACACTTGTTGTATTTGATACGCCAAAAACCAGTAACAATTATAGACCTCATTCCCATGACATGAAGGAATGGCTTGAGGCTCTTCATGTTCCTGGAGTGAGCAGATGCCCTTGGGCTAACTAGCATGTGACAGGACATATTGAGATATTACTGGTACCCACTCAAGAAAATCGAAGAACAACGGGAATACAAGTGACACAAGTGATCCTTTTGAAATAGAAAGTCTATACCTTTACAATAATAGAGGTACAAAATAGAGATACAGAAAGTTCACACGTTTTAAAAATAATATACATATATTGGAATACTACTGAAAATAGAGATTAGTTAATTAATTTCCAGGTGAGACACACATTGTAATGAAATATAGCCATAAAAATCATGAGGAAAGATATTTTATCTAAATGGAGATATGCTAATAATATATATTAAAGAGAACAAATCATTTTACAAAATAGCACCAATTTTTAGATGCCCATTTTTTATCAGATGAATTGTGTGACCTCACAATGTGACCTTACTTGACAATAAGGTTGTAGATATACTCAGACTGTAGTACATACAATCCTAACAGAAAAAAAACTGGTATCATAGGACACTGTGTAAATTTGACATATCACATATCATAAGATACTACATAAATATGACACAGATTCACAGGATGAAAACTACTGAAGACAGAGGCAGAAAGTGTATTACATATATATATAATATATTATATGAATCACATACATATTACATATATCTATCACTGTATCACTGTCTTCCCATAGATCATTGATTATTTGCAAATAAGGAATGTTTATTAATTTATGGAAGATTTATGAAAGTAATAAAACTCAGATTATTTGAAAATATTTTTTGTTCAATAATAGAACTTTGTATAGAGATATTTCCGAAAATTTCATTTCTAATACTTTGCTCCAGATTTACTTTATATCTTAATTTGTCATCATATTCTTAGAAGCAGAGGAAGAGGAACCCCCACACCATGAGGGGATACCATTTTCCACATCTGGTCTGCCCTCTCCTCAGAGCTCCACGCAGCAGAATTGCTGATCACAGCCCAGCTCGCGTGGCCACTTTGTGGCCGCACAGTTCATCAATAAATGCTTAAATTTTGACGTGACTACAAGAGAATCCCACCACGCACGGCAGAGTCTGGCAAGCTACCCATGTCGTATTTGACATGCCAAATACCAGTAACAATTATAGACCTCATTCCCATGACTTTATTACATATATATTATCACTTGAATCACTTGAATCCCGTTATTCATCGATTGCTCGAGCAGGCGCCAGTAACATTTCCATTGGACCCTATCACGTGCCAATGTAGCCCAATGGCATCTGGTTGATTCAGGAATATGAAGAGCCTCAAACCGTTCCTTCAGGGTCTTAACAAGGAAGTCTGACCATCTTGTAGGTGGGCGGCCACGTGATCTTTTGACATCCCGTGGGATCCAGTCTGTAACGGCTCTAGTCCAGCGGTTGTCTCCAAATCGCATTACATGTCCAGCCCATCTGATTTTCGATGCCTTGGCAAACGAGACAGCGTCCCTGATTCTGGAATAGCGACGGAGGTCAGAACTCCGATTCCTTCTCTCACTTGAGTGAGATGTGATATTCCAAGCATAGCTCTTTCGATGCCTCTCTGGGAGACTCCGAATAGCATTCTCATCCTGCTTTCATAGGGCCCAGGTCTCTGAGGCGTATGTTAATGCAGGGAGAATGGTGGAGTCGAAGAGATGTGCCCGGCGCCGGAGGTTCTTTGTCCTTTTAGCTATTTCTTCGATGCCTTTGAAGGCATTCCATGCCGCTCTCTTCCTCCTGCGCAGCTCAGGTTTTAGGTCTTTCATCATGTTGACTTCTCGACCTAGGTACACATAACTGCTGCATTCAGAGATGTTTGTTCCATTGAGAGTGAATGGGGCCTCTGGAACTAGTTCATTTCTCATGAACATTGTTTTCTTCAGATTCAGCGGTAGACCTACCTTTCCACATCCTTGGTCAAAGTCAGCCAGCATTTGTGCCGCTTGGCTAATGTTTGGTGTTATTAGAACGATGTCATCAGCGAAGGCGGAGGTGGTGTAGTTGCCGACCATCTATCTTCACTCCCATTCCTTCCCATTCTAATTGTCTCATGATGTTCTCGAGGGTGGCACATATATATTATATGATATATATAAATTTATATATGCATATATAAGTTTACTCATTGATGGTTACCTTGCTTCATCTATAAGCTAAAGAAAACCAAAGACTGCTAATCAACTAAAGAAACTAGGAAAGAGTTATGTAACAAATTCTGCCTCATAGCTCTGAGAAGGATCCAATCTTTTCCACACTGATACTTCTATAGCTTAAGCCATATGATTTGTGGCATTTTATAATGACAGCCCTAGTAAGATATCAATTTCTGCAACTTACTTAAAAATATGTGAGTGGGGAATAGAGTAAAAAAAGACAACAGGAGCATAGAGATCAAGCAAAAAGACACAGAGACAAGCAAGATACATGTTCAAGAGAACATAGGTCTGAGAGAGCCGAAACATATATTTTGAATATTTTTGCTTCAATTCTTATGATTTTAAGGAATGTACTACTCTAAAATGAAAATTATATCAATATATTTCATATATTTAAATCACAGCAGTGATGGGAGAGGCAGAACATCAGACATGATTTGGTTTGAAATTCTGTACTGGTCACTTATTAGTTTGGTGACTTTGAGCAAGAGGACCTTGCAAGATTATTGTCAAAGATGAATTAAATATAGAATGTAGGTTCATTAAATAGTACCACTTGGGAATGGCAAGAGTAAGAGTTCATTAAATTATAGCCATTCTAGTAGACTTATACTACTTTTTGGTTGCTATGTCTTCTTTAAGATAAGTATTATTATTATTTTCAAAAAAGCGCTTTACTCATTTATGGTCACCTTTCCAAAGATGGTAGACAGCTGGGACGAAAATGTGTCTAGAACACTGAGCTAGTACTAATTAATTCACTCTAATCACTCTCGACTTTTCAGCCACACTTGACAAATTTTAGTGTTCTACTTTAATTTAGGTAGAACAGTTCGTTAAGGCTTTTAAATGTATAATATATATGTATATATATCCACACACATATATATTATAAACATGTGGAGTGAGATCAGAGGGAAGAATGAAGATCAGAGAAGATAAAAAAGAGTAAGAAAGTGGGAGAGAGAAGGTGAAAAGAGGTGATAAGGGGTGGAGTGAAGAGAGGAGAGAGAAGTATATAAAAGAGGAGAGCCGAAGGGAAGTGAAAGAAAGGAATTGGAAGAGAAGGAAAAGGAAGGGGAGAGGAAAAGTGGGGAGGGGAGGGATGCTCTAGAAAAAATTTAGAGAAATACCCTAGTGAATATCCCAGTTTTTCTTTCCATACATTATCAGTAAAAACAAATGTGAGAAAAAAATGGAAAGGAAATATGGAAGTGAGTATCCCCAAATGCTTAGTGTGCCATCACTCTGCCCTTGTTATCTTGTTCAATGAACACAATAACTATGCATATATATGCATGTTTGTATATATATGGAGTCCTCATGGAGTGGGGGGTCATTTGGCTTGTTGTGAGGCTGCTGGGATGGCGGGCCAGGGCTAGAACCTGCCATCCCTCCCGGGCACCTGCTGAGTGGCTGGGCACAGTGAGAGCCAGTAGCAGCTCTGCCCCAGGTCTGTCCCCACTTCATGAGGACCTCCATTTTCCACATCCGGACTTCCCCCCTCGTCAGAACTCCACCCAGCAGACCAGCCGATCACATCCCAGCTCGCCCGGCCGCTTGCGCCACGCGGTTCATCAATAAATGCTGGATTTTGAGATGACTACAAGAGCATGCTACCTGCACAGCAGAGCCTGGCAAGCTACCCATGTCGTATTTGATATGCCAGATACCAGTAACAATTATAGCCCTCATTCCCATGACCTGATGGAATGGTTTGAGGCCACTTTATGTTCCTGAAGCAAGCAGGTGTCCTTGGGCTCTACTTGCATGAAAAAGGTCATATGGAGATGTTACTGGTGCCCACTCGAGCAAATCGATGATGAACGGGAAGACAGTGATAAGACAGTAACAGTGTATATATATATATATATATATATATATATATATATATATATATATATATATATACATGATCCTTTTCATTCAGGTCACATATGTGTGTGTGCACATGCACCACACACAGTCATAGCCTTTCCTCCAATAACTTCACAAAAAATCTTAGATAATTCTATCAGGGTTCTTATGGAAACTAATACATTATTATAAAATGTGAAGTCTTTTCCTCATACTGCAGTTTGAGGATAAACTATTATTGTAAAACATCGGGCATGACTCATATAGGAAATATTTCCCAGATATCTAAGTTTTCGAGATTTAGAAACAGGCAATATTTAGTAATTCCTCTGATAAAACACTTTCATGCCTTAGTTTACCTTATTTATTTCACAGATCTTTGTTATGGATGTAATACCCACCTTACAGTTAAAGTTTTAAGAAGATACAGGGAGCTAAGTAGACTTGTTCATGATTTTTAAACATAAATTTACTTTTTTCATGTAAACAAAATTTGATGTCATTAAAATCCCTAGAACCCATTTGCAATCTCTATGGTTGAATTTAAGGTTTCTGCTCTGATGTCAGCACAACCTAAACCACAGTTCTAACTTCTACTTATTCAGTTACTCTATTTCCACCTTAAATCCTTCCAGGGTCTCCATTCTTCACAATGATCATAAGTTTCTAAGTGGTGATTTTCTGCTATCATTCTTTTTTCAATATAACCCTGCTTGCTACCTTCTCACTTCTTTTGAATCCAAGATTCAAGAAGGAATTTGGGGGATTGGGGCCTGAATGGGGGTTGAAAGCCAATTTTCTGTCTGGTGCTAAGTCTTTGTATAAGTTAAGGGCAGAAAAGAACAGACAGGCAATCTCATCATACACCAGATTGATAACGTAAACACTTAGTAAAACCACAGGGAGCATGTCTTTTTACTTAGCAAATACTTCAAAATAACAAGTCCAAAGAATGGCAACTCACCCACTCACACACACACACATACCATAATTAATTCACTTCCCTTACTTTCATAATTGAACTCTTAGATAATTTACAAGATATACAAAATGTATTTTAGTGCACATATTTTGCTTGTGATTTACATGCTTTTAGAATTCTGTAAATAAAAATCTGGTTATAAAA
The DNA here is from genome assembly GCA_021461705.1 of Cryptotis parvus. NCBI lineage: Eukaryota > Metazoa > Chordata > Mammalia > Eulipotyphla > Soricidae > Cryptotis > Cryptotis parvus. Next base: position 145,180 of record JAJIBD010003613.1, read on the forward strand.
GATATATAAAGTGAGTAAAATTTCATCATAAAATATGACTATTGAGTTTGAGTCCACTCAATGATCCCTTTAGAGAAGTCCAGAAGTTGTGCTCTCCAAATCAAAGACGTACTATGTTCTCCTTGAGAAAGTACATGTGCTGTCTTAATGGAAGTGGAATGAAAACTTAATTTCTCTTCTACCAAATGTGCATTTCTGCACTCAACCTAAAGTGCCTTTGACTAATTGTCTCTCCCTATACTCAGCTAGTCTAGAGAGTTCTTTGCACCTCATGATCCTTTTCATTCAAGTCACAAGAAACAGAAATTACAATGAGCATTTAATTTCCCATTGCAAGGGAAAGGTATGGCCTGGGAACAAGAGCTGTGTCCAAAATGAAAACATTATTAATCAATCATATTCCTTTTTTAGAAAACTGGATTAGAACCAGAGAATTAATAAACTAAATTGGCCCCCTATGGTTGGTTTTGGGCTCTTGTAGCCTCACTTTGTTCACCAAAATCATGGCATTAAACAGCATTGTAACCATGTTGCCTAAACTACAATTAAAAAACAAATAGAACTACCTGGGCCAAAGTGATATAACCCTGGATCAGGCTCTTGCCTTGCATACGGATGACCTAGGTTTGCTACCTGGCACCCAGTATGGTCACTGAACCCCTTCAGGGTGATCTTTGAGTGCAAATCCAAGAGTAAACCACAACCACAGCTGGGTTAGAACAACTGTAGGTTGCAGCAATCTTATTCCTAGGTTCCTAGCACTCTTATTCTAATCTGTCAAAAAACACAAAAAATTTTAATTCAAAAATATATGCAACCTATGTTCATTGTGACATGTTTCATAATACTGAAGCTCTGCAAACATGCAGAGCACCTTAATATAAGTGGATGCACCTTAATATAAGTAGATAAGGAAGTTATTTATATATATATATATATTTGACATATCAATAAAATTATATATATACATACAATGTAACACTGAACTGTAAAAATAGATGGAATTTTGGCTTTTTACACAATACGACTCTATTTGAAGGGATTCATGGTGAACAAAATATCTCAAAGCCAAATACAAATACAAAATATATCAAAGCCAAATACGAATCATCAAACAAATCAAGGGAATAGACAATGTTCAATGAAAACAAATCCTTAAGACTCTGAGCACATAATTGATTCGGGAGTGTATTAAAAGAGTCCAAAGGACTATGGTAGACGGATGTTAGCACTTTTGTGGTCAGTAAAATTTGGTTACATTATTTCCCTTAAAGATATAAACATTTATGGGGCCGGGCGATAGCTCAGCGGGTAGGACATTTGCCTTGCACGTGGCCGGCCCATGCTGGCCCAGGTTCGATCCCGGCATCCCATATGGTTCCCCAAGCACCGCCAGGAGTGATTCCTGAGTGCAGAGCCAGGAGAAACCCCTGAGCATTGCCGGGTGTGACCCAAAAAGCAAAAAAAAAATATATATATAAACATTTAAACTTTTATAAACCAGACTCACTTCTATAAAAACACATTAAAAGTTACTATAAAATTAAGAAAGAATAAAACTAAATGGAAAGCATAAAGTGAATGCACCATGAGGTCAAGAGGAAAAGTAACTAAGGCACAGTGGCAATGCAGTATTAAATCAGTTCACCTTATTGTCTTCAATCCATCATGAGAGACATGGGCTCACTGTCCTCACTTAAACTGTTACATGAGTTCTGTTCCCTTGATGAGAAGTTGGTATACCCCCTTTTCTTACTATTGAGTCAAATTCCACAAGCAAGATGGGCCAATGATGAGGAATAAAAGAAATATTTCTGTATACATATCCTTAGAGACGTTCTCTTTTAGTTTTTTTTTTTACTAATGTGATACTAGTCATCTTACCTGAGTCTAGGAGGGAAGTGAATGCTTTGGGTACCAGGTAACAAAGGTCAATGTCTCCACATGTCTCTGAGCATGACTCCAGATTTCTTCCTATATTCCTGTCTGGGAAACTCCCAAAGGCCAAGTGGGTATAGGGTGTAGTTTTAGTGATGGTACTTTAACCCTTTGAGAAATTTTTTAAGAATTCTATCGGCATACTGGAATAAAATCAATCATCTAGATTATTATTTGAAAAGTATCAAGAAATTTCTCTACCCATACCACAAATTCCTGGGAGCAAGTAGTATCTGTGAATCTTCCCTTAAAACCCTTTTCTTAATGGAACAGTGTACTAACAATTGTCGAGGGTACTAATGTCAACCTAGAACTGAGCATTAAATAGAAGCAAAAAGATACACATGACAACCCTTTAATGTATGTTCTGTAATCCATACTCTGGAAGGGAAGGAAAAGATAAAAGAGAGAGAAAGGGAAAGAAATAAAGAACCTGCCATGGAGGAGGGCTGGGGGAGGGAGGAGGAGGAACCGGGGATGTTGGGGGGTGGGAGATGGGCACTGGTGGAGGGATGGGTGCTGGAACACTGTATGACCCAAACCCAAATATTAATTTTTTAATTGTATATCTTTGCAGTTGTAAAAATAAAAAATTAAAAAAATTATTCCAATGGGGAAAAAAAACCCTTTTCTTTAAGCCTTAATACTGACCTCTCTGAATATTCTTTGAATATGAATATTCTAAGGATAAATCCCAGAAAGTAATTACTGTCCAGGTAAAAATAACCATGGCAGCATGTGAGGCCAAAACACTAAGATGTAGATCAAAGACTCAAAAAGTGATTCCAATAGGAATGGATAGATATTCTACTTCAGAGTTTAGTCAAGAATTTAACTGATTAAATCTCAGCCATTGTGTTCTAAATTACCATTGATGGACTTTTACTTTCCTTTATCATCACCAGAATAACCCAAATATTCCTTGTCATCTTTTTTCTTGTCATCTTTTTCTCATAATCATGATCACCTTTCTATTTAAGTTATAGATCCATACCTTGCTGCTCTTGTATGAAACACATTTATCCATAATTTTACATGATTTTTGTCACTAATTGACTAGCTGAAAAGTTATAACTAAATCTACATTAATGAAGCTTAAAAAATACTGCTGACCCTCAACAATAGATAACCGCTCAAAATTTAATAAGTTTTATATCAGAATCCCTTGCCTTTCTTTTATTTAGGGAAAAAAGCTGACTCATACAAACAGATTTTTAAGATTTTTAAGAAAATAAAAAAAATTGTTGACTAATTAAGACCTTTAACCTTTTGTACATATTATAAATATAAAGCAAGTAATTTTTAATTAGATCTATTCTACCTTGTTTTTTTTAATAATCAACAAAATAAAACTAAAGATAAAAGATAATGTCTATTGGACTAGTCTCATAATAAAAGCTTTCCAAGACATTTCCATTAAAGGCTTTAGATACATATCTGAGTGAGTGAGCAAAACACTGAAAAACAGGGTAGCAGCTGCCTTTTAAAATTCCTTTGAGGTTTAGGGATAAGGTATGAAAGGTGCCTGGAACACTAAAAAGAAGCAAGAAAGTGTAGCATTTAAGAAAAATGAGTGTAGAGTGTGACTGCTCAGATCTTGGCTTTGCTATTCCCTACAATTTTGTCCCTGATGAGCTAGTTAGCATTCCTAAATTTTATGGTAAAGTGTGAATGTGAGAAACATACAGATTCAACAAGATGATATATGAAAAACACCAAAATATGGTGTCTTTTTTTTTTCTTTTTGGGTCACACCCAGCAATGCTCAGGGCTTACTCCTGGCTCTGCACTTAGGAATTACTCCTGGTGGTGCTCAGGCGACCATATGGGATGCCGGGGATCAAACCCAGGTTGGCTGTGTGCAAGGCAAATGCCCTACCCGCTGGACTATCACTCCGGCCCCTGAAATACAGTGTCGTCATGAACCTATAAGACAAAGGTAGCTGTCAAGGAGCCCCCCCCCGGGGTCCCCGACAGTGCCAGGAAGCGAAGTTCCCTTCTACCCCGGCCGGTGGGGAATGGATGAAGACTCAGGAATCCGATGCAGTTTTAAAAGGGCTTTACTATCACAGGATCCAATATACAATCCAAGAGCAGGGGAAAACCTTCGGACTCTGGGTTCCCAGCTAGGCCCCAGCCAGGTGTAGGCCAAGATGGCTGCCACCACATGTTGAGGCCCAACAGAGAATGGAGAGGACGGAGAAGCAAAACACCAAGGGAAGCCAAAATGGCAAAAGGGGAAAAAAAGAGAGAGCTTCTTTCTTCTTGCAGCTTATTTTATAGCTAGAAACCCTCCCAAACTCCCCAGCCCAGCCCATTCTGGGCAGGGCTATCTAAAGATAAAAACAGGAAAACAGCTCCATAGAATGTAGCAACTTCAGGAGACCATTTGGCTGTTTACAAGGACCCAGAGCTAATTACAAGCCTCCTAGCAGGGCTGGGAGAAGCTATAAGCTAAATGTAACTTCCCCTGGCAGGAAGGATCAAATGCCCTCAGGTAATTTCTCCCAGCACCTCACCTAATATCTTGTGCCAAGATCTGCCTGGAATTGCCTTTATAGGGTAGAGAAGGGGGTTTCTGAGATGGCATGTCTCTGTACCAAAGACCAATACTAATGCCAGTTAAATATTTCTCCAAGTCTTCACAAGAGTCTCGTCTACTTCACAGTAGTTTTGTATTTTCGTTTCCTTTGAGTTATCAGGGAGCTATGCTTGCTTGCTTGGAGGCAAACAGCATTTCTCTCTGGTCTAATTACTTAGAGATCCAACGTGGCCAGGCAAATATGCTGGTAAGATATAGCTAGTCCCACGATGCTTGTGGTACCATGAGAGAATATTTATACCAGCCAGTACAGAATACATGGTTAGATAAGACTGCCACATTCAGACTATCCCCCTATCTATGAAGTGACCGGCAGGGAGGCAATCCAGAGCAGATACAGAGGCCTAGGCTTTTAGGTGTCCTGCAACAGGTAGCTACTGCTACTTCTGTCATTAGTGTAATAAAATGGTCGTTATTAGCATAATATAGTAGAGGACCTTATGTAGTATGATATGCTTTACTTATTGGCAATATCATCTTTATAAATGTTATTCAGATTAGTAATAATTAGATTTGCCTAACAATATAGTTCAGAATATATATTCATAAAAATGGTTATGTAAAAACTAGAGTCTTTATTGAAATCAAGTAGATATATGCATCATGTACATCTGGATTATGTGGCTTCCTTTGTAAATAAGAAATGCCTAGAGGAAAGGCAGAATAGAGACATGAGTCCAGAACCTAAAGCAGAAATGGGACAGCAAAATCGGGAATAGATAAGAATGAGAGGAATCGGTAAGTTGGCACAGCAGCTAATACTATAGGACAGAAATGGGGATTACAACACTGTTGAAAGCTGTGCCATCCAAGCAACATTTGGGGGAAGCTGAAGACCTTCAGATACTCTTACACCTGTAACATTTCTAAGACAATATTATCATATGCCATTAATGCAGACACTAAAGAATAGTCTAAAGAAAAAGAATGTGTTAGCACAATTTTACAAAGAGAAAAGGTAACAAAGTTCTCCTGGCACAATATTGAAGTTGCCAAGTAGGATGGTCCTTGGAGGGCAAGAGAGCTAGTACAGAAATTAGGGCATTTGCCTTGTATGCAATTGCAGCAGTAACAATGATTCAAATCCCCAGTACTAGTATCACCAAAAGGGGTCACTTGAGTACAGAATCAGGTATTTACCCTCGTCCACTCCCAAAAATAAATGAAAGGAATCTGATAAAGAAGCTGAAGTATTACTTTTTTTGACAGATGACAGAATAATATATGTGGAAAATCTTAGACTTCACTCAAGATTCACAGGAAACAAATGAATAAAGTGATAGACCACAAAACATATTGAAAAATGTTGCATTATTATACAGAAACAAGTCAGAATAGAAAAAGCAACAACAAGAAAACAATCAAATTTACAAGTGCATGAAAATGAACTGAGTCGAGTCAGAGAGAATACATAGAGAGGGTTGGGCGCTTGCCTTGCAGACAGACCATCTGACTTCAACCTCCACCAGGAGTTACCTCTTAGCACAGAGCTGGAGCAAGCCCTGAGCACTACTGGATGTGCCCAAAAAAGAAAAAAAAATTGAGTACCTAAAAATAAACAAAGAAGGTGGAAAACTTCTTCATGACAGCTATTGTTAAAACGATGACACAAGAAAATACTAAATATTCCAAACACATGAACAAAAGAATTAATATTGTAAAATAACCATCATATCCAAAGCCTTATCAAGAGTCCATGCAATGTCTATCCAAATTCCAACAGTAATTTTCAAGAAAATACAACAAACATTAGTAAAATGTTTTATGAAATCTGCAAAATATATGTGAAATCTGGAGTCAAAACAATCCTCAGAGAAAGGATGGTAGGCAACATCACATTTCTTAACTTTATACTATAAATTGATTACAGTTAAAACAGTGTGGTACTGGAATAAAAAGCAGACATTCAGTCCATTGGAATAGAAAAAGAGCCCCCAAGTAGACCTCTGCAAGTATGCAGTTTACACTGCTGCCAGGTGTGGCCCTGAGCAGAGCCCAGGGAAGTCTCAATAGTCCCTGCCACTTTGGCCCCAAATAAAAGAACTCTTTGTGGAAGGCAGGATCAGAAACATATGAGTACTTTTAAAGACTGAGAAATGGAATAAATTCAATGCTTTGTTTGTTTTAGACTGTTTCCAAGTGACTGCATAACAGATTTGCTAGATTTATTTTCTATCAGGAAATAGGAAATAAATAAAATGGACAGCCAGAGTAAGAGTGCTGTGTTCTGAATTCTTTTTCTGACCAGAAAGATTAGTGAGAAGTCCTCTGACCTCATTTACACAGATATTAAGGATAAAGAAGTTGCCTCGAAGTCTTTAAAATTGACTAAAGCTTTTCCCTGAAGGTTCAGCTTTTATCTTAGACTTTAAATCCACTGTATCTACAAATCTTCTAGGAAAAAACACACAAAAAGTATGTTTTCCTTCTAATGTAATAAGTTCAAAATCAGATACCTTTAAAAGTAACAGCACTCTAGATTGGTGGCAAATCCATAGGAAATTATTGTAAGTGTGTTTTCTTAACAATTAGCTGTCATGTGCACAACTGTGACAGGTGATATGTGATCTTCCTGCTTATCAAAGCAGCCTTCACCCTCTCCTCTCTTTCCACTACACTCCTGTCTCTCAGAAAAAAAATTGATTACTAACAGTAAAATTTATATATTTCTACATATGCACACCCACACAGACTTTCCTTTATTTTGTATCAAAAAATAGTATTGTGCTCTATACATTACTTTGAAATCTAAGTACATTCATATGCATGAATTAAAAGAATGAAAGTATTTTCCGCATTTAATGATTTTATCACATCATAAGAACAAACCCCATTTTCTCACTTAATTTTAATAAGCCTAGTTTCCTACATTTCTTTTTTCTTTTTGGTTTTAGGACAACACAAACAGTGCTCCGGACTTCCTCTTTGCTCTGTGCTCCTAGTGTTGCTTGGGGGACATATGCAATTTCTGTGACTGAAGCAGGGTTGGCAGTATGCAAGGCAAACTCTGAAGTTCCTGTATTCTCTTTCCGCCTGCTAATTGCAGATCTTTACCTTTGTATCAGTAGAAGCAATTAAAATTAATCATTATTTTTCATTTAAACACCATAATTTGCATAATTGTTTACACTACATTTTCAGGAATACAACATTCCCACCTGTAACCTCACCTCCTAGCCCTCCCCTGCTTATCTCAGATCCCTCCCTATCCCCTCTGACCCCCTCCCCAGATGTACACAAAAACTACCTTCTTGACAGTTATATTTGAATTGCTATAGTTTGGATTCCATACTTATGATCATAGTGTTAATCTAGGATTAGGTATCTACAAACACTTTGCCTCTACACCATTGAGGGACCGAAGGGGCCTGACATTTGCCTCTACTTACTTATGTTTAAGGAGATTATAATATTTCATATTATGCATGAATAATAGCTCAACCATTTTCATGTTTAATTATTGTTTTCTGTACTTTACAAATTGCATTTCAAATATGTATTATTTTACTCTAAATTTTTAGATATGTGTTTGCCAGCATAAATCCTTGGGGGAAGGTTTATGGTTTAAATACTTTAACATTAGCAACTTTAAATGTACCACAAATCAGGAAAAATAGATATTTTTAGTCCTCTTTAATTATTCATTCACAGTTATTGCTCATTACTTACTGTTTACTATGCATGATGAATAACACTAATGGGGAGACTATGGATATAGACAGTTCAAGTTCTCTTCCACTGTGTTAAACTTGCTCAGCTACTAACCTTCTGTATCTCTGCCCTCATTCCACTACCTTAGCTCATTTAAAATGGAGATCAACTGACTTTATATAATCTTTTTGCCCATTAATCAGGTTCTGTTCCGTAAAGGACAGACTATAACTGATTTATAAGCAAGACTTCCTCCTCTTAAAGCCTAAAGGCCTACAAGAAAAGGATTAGGTCACATACACCACAGTGCTCAGGGGCTATTCCTGACTCTGTGCTCAGAAGTGACCCCTGAAAGGTCTCACGGGACCTCATACAATGTCAGGGATTAGAAGGCAGTCACCTGATGCAAGACACTAACCTTAAGCCATCTATTAACTCTTTGGCCCTGTAAATATTTTAATATAGTAAATTTTCCCCATTTTTGTCTCTCTATCTCTCTCATATACTCACACACATACACAAACACATGCATGCCCCCAAAGCCCAACTATTATGCAGTGTGATAGCCTCACTGATAATGAATTAATTTAATAGAAAGCAAATAAAGGGGAGAATCAACTAGCAGTAGATAGAAGGGGAAGGAGCAAATATGAGAGAATTTTTTATTGTGAAAATAATATTAATCTGGGCTTGAAAGACAAAAACATTTTTTTTCTAGCCTTGTAGTGTCACTAGAAATACAAGAGCTAAGATAAAGTTTTGGAAGGAACTGGTATAGACTGGGATGGTGTTTTTTCATTTAAATGTACATACCAAATATCCAGAGAGCTTGTTTAAAATGCAAGTTCACATGTATGCTCAATCACAATATTTTCATTTCATTCCCTTAGAGCACAGAAGACAGCTGTGTATTTTTTAATCTCAAGTTTGATACACATACATGGCAAAGTTTTTGTGGTGAATAGTGACATGAAAAGTGCTACAATGGGATTGAAGAGAACGACCACTAATATTTCAGCTAGGCAACAACAGGAAACATGAGATTATAACAGAATGGTGTTAGGATTTTTTAATTTTTGTTTTGAGAGAGAATGGTTTGGAAATGAAATGACTGTTTAGATGAGGGAAAGTATTTATTAAATACTTACAAGAAGCATTTATTGAGTGGCTGAATAAATGAATAAGTACAATATTCTGAGGAAGCTAAGTGAAAGCGTTCTTGGATTTTATGTTATTCAACAAGCTTTACTTGCTTTTACTTGACTGTGGAGACAACAGTTGTAGAACAGCTATGAATCCCAGAAACCCCAGCTCAAGTCTTGCAAATGCTGTCATGATATATATGCCACTTTGACAGAGTCATGCATTTTATACAGATGTACAAACAAGGCAAGTGTGGCTGTCCTATAGATTGCCCATGTGAACATGGCCCAGACTCTGTTTAGCCAAATGAGATTCCAGCCCTTGGAGCTAAGATCTGGGAGGACAGAGCAGACACTTACATAATTTCCCAGCTAGTTCGGGTAAGACCTGTGATTAATGCTACATGATGGGCTGAGCTTTCTATTCAGATAGGTTCGCTGGCATTTGAGCAAGAGAGAATGTGTGACCTACAGACTTCACTGGTAATAACCATCATCCAAGCTCCCAATGCTCTGTGGACAGTGAGGAACTGTTTCTGGACCACAATCATTGGTCAAAAGACAAGTTGCCATGGGATTGGACTGTTAAGGTTGTTTTTGTAAAAGGGAACAACAAACAAACAAACTCAGAAAAGCAATTTAACTTCTCTAGAGCTCAAAGGCAGGATGCAAAGGCGGCAGAAACTGAGAAGCGGTGTTTAGGGGCGTGGGGGGGCGGAGAGGACACTGAGGAGACCCATCGAAGGGAGGTCAGAGTAAGAAAGTAACGTGGAAGCAGGAGATCCCAAGCTCTACTTCATCATCCCTGGCCTCCAAGCATCTCTTTGATGCTACCGCCCAGCAAGGTACTCCCGCCATCGTTGAGGAGCTGTCCAGGTTCTGACCAACTTTCCGAGCTGGGCTGGGAACTGGCAACTGAGCCCCTGCTCCCTCCTCTCGTGCCCGCAGCCCCGCACTAGCCCCGGGTGGCGCGGAAGCCGAGCCCTGGAGGCTACTCCACCTGCGCCCTCCTCGCCTCTCCACGGTCCCCGCGCGCATCTGCCAGAGCTGGGGTGACATGACACCTCGTCTACACGTCCACACTCCAGCCTCCGAGCAGGATCCCTGGATACCGCCCGCCACGGAGTGGCACCTTAATAAGTGTGGAGGATGCAAGGAATGAAGCTGATGCCCCAGATTCTGAGCGGACCAGCGCCTAGGGCGCGCGACACGACCCCGCCTCGCCCTAGGGTCACGCAGACAGCCCACTACTCACCAGTTCCAGGGCTCGCAGGAAGGCGAGGGGCTCCTTCAGCGCCCGGAAGGTGCCTGCTGAGGCCAGCTTGGGAAGGAAGAAGCAGGAGAAAGAGAAAGCGTGAGGAAGGGGCTGGGAGCGCCTTTTCTGAGTCCCGGGGTCCCGCAGCCCCCCAAGCTCCTTCCCGGCTCTTGTCCTACCTGACTCACGGGGTCCATAGCTCGTCCGGGTTCGCGCCTTTCACCCACCAGGTCCCTTTCAGACGAAGTTCGAGGGACACCTACGTCCTTGGTCCTCAGGGCCAGAAACCCCCCTTTTGGGGGGAAGAGTTGGGGCGGGAGGGTCGTGACCCGGAGCGGGAATGCGCTGCGCGATCAGGTGCCCCGCGCTGGCTGGAGCAAACCCGGCTCTGCTCTTCGCCGCAGCCAACCCTGTGCGTCCTGGGGAGGCGATCAGAGTCCGCCCAGGGGTGCGGAGGGAAGAGCTGGGGTGGGGGGGAGCGGCGGAGGAGAGGGGAGACAGCCCAGGCAACAGGGATTGCTGCAATTGGCCAGCTGCGAGCTCCAAAGGGGAGGGCGAGAGGGTGGGCGAGACCGAACTCGCAGGCACTGGTGCAGCTCAGCCAGCGCCGTGGGCCCACCGGCTTCTGGCAAACTTTGGGACTGTTGATGGCAGGGCAGCCGACTAGCGTTTGTAGCAAGGCGGTTCGCGCGTAAAGGGGGTTCCAGGTAAGAAAATGGCACATACATCTGACATGGGGGGAAATGTGTTAAATTCTGGTGATTTCTGAACACCCAGGAGTTCCGTCATTCCATACATAGAAAGCCGACCATGGGGCCAGGCTGCACGGATACTGGGGTAGACCCAAAAGCTAGATAAACACCCTGCTTGGTCAAGACTGGACAGAGTAGGGTGAATGGGGAGCGAAGGAACAAATTCATCTATATTAGGACAGTGGATGACCCTGGCAGGTAATCCCCATGACCATAGTGCCGGCTAAGGAGCAAATTATTATACCATTTTAAAAATGATAGAAAATAGACGTTGGTTGAATTTCCTCCAAATAAAGCAGCTCATGGTGGGGATGGGGTGGGGGAGGTGGCACGCGCATAATGATGATTTAAATTAAAATTCACGGGACTTTTACTGAGACCTTTTGTGCCAGATGAAACCTGCATGTGAAACTCTGTAGATTCACCATGAATAGGGTGACAGAACACTTGGGACAGAATTCCCAAGTCTCTTCAAAACGCTTGGGTCTTAGTGAAAGTGCTTCCTAATCTGTCCAATTTCCCCTCCCTTTTTCTGCTTACCTAAACCAAAGTAATGTAAGTGAACAGAGGTTTCTTTTGGATCAGGGTTTTGTAAAACTTGATGAAATATTTACAGAATTCCCTTGAATTAATAGTACTATAATTCTTATTTGCGGATAAAATTGAGTGCCACTGAAGGCAAGTGGCCTGGTCAAGTTTGTTCAGCTAGCAGATAATGAAATTAGATAAAATTCAAGAAAAAGTCAAAATAAAAATACAAGAGAAAGGGGCTGAGCTTTTAGTTACTACACCACAGGACGGATATTGCCCTTCCTTCTCACTCCTTTTGGACCAGATTCCTCTATGAAGTGGTCTCCCAGCAACACAGATAGCCCATCTGTTTATACTATAAAGATTTGCCAAAAAGGTTTGGAGTGTGTGTGTGTGTGTGTGTGTGTGTTGTTGTTGTGTGTGTGGGGGGTGTGGGGGGGAGGGCAGAGACATTAATATTTAGGAAGGAAATGAAAGGTGGAAATGAGTAGCTTGGATTTGGGGAAGGATAGGCAGTAAGCCAAATCTGGGTAAGGAAGGGAGTATTCAGTATGTGTAAATGCCCCCTGCTCAGGAATTTTATTGGAAAGGGTAGGGGGAAGAGAGAAATTCAGTGAGTAAGAATTCTAAAGGGCTAGTTGGACCATCTGCAGCTAGTTTTGTTCCTACTGCTCTTCCTACATGAAAAGAGAGTCTAAAACAATTAGAAATGTTGTTTCAAAAAATAAGCCATTATGCAACTACAAGGGGTTGGAGAAGATAAAGAAATTTATTAAGTACCCAATATGTGCAATATACTTTGTCAGTATTATCTTACCTGTGGAATTATGCTGTGTTGTCAAGGCCTTTGTTGTTGTTGCTGTTGTTTGCTTTTTTTGGGCAACACCTGGCGATGCTCAGGGGTTTCTCCTGGCTCTGCACTCAGGAATTACTCCTAGCCGTGCTCGGGAACCATATGGGATGCCGAGGATCGAACCTGGGCCAGCATGGGCCGGCTGATTGCAAGGCAAACGCCCTACCTGCTGGGCTATTGCTCTGGCCCATCCTTTGTTGTTTTTATCTGTAAAACAGAGCCAACATTATGGACACTAGCTGGTTGTTATGAAGACTCAATGTGATTTTTTATACTATTTATTGGGACAGAGCCTGGCACATATACTACCTCCACATGTATTAATTGCTTCTTTCTACTCACTTTCTACAGAAGCAAAGATGAAGGTTCAAAGGTCGTTAGATTAGTCTGTTTTCACTCTCATTCCACAGAACTACTCGTGTGCACACATTATAGCACTTTTGTACACAGAGTTGCATACTATTTGCTCTGATCACTGACATTTTATTTTTGTGCAGACCCTAGGTGATTTGCCATCTTGTCTATTTCCTTCTGCAGAAGAAAAATTACATAGTTACTTCTTCGACAGCCAAGGTTGATGTAGAGTAGAGCAGCAAATGAACCTTGATGGACAGTATGCTGAGCAAGAAATTAATTTCTGGTTGAAAACTAAAGGGGTTTTGTAGAGTGGGGCACATTCAGTGATGCTCAGGAGTTACTTCTTGCTCTGCACTCAGAAATCATTTCTGGAGGTGCTTGGAGGACCACAGAGGGTGTCAGGGAGAGAACCCAGTTTGGCTACGTGCAAGGAAAGTGTCCTACCCTCTATACTATTTCTACAGACCAAAAATTGAGGATGTTTTTAATTTATTATCAAAGTAACTTAAGCTGATTGATACAAGAGTTCACACAGAAGCCAGATACAGTATAATGGTAAGGTGTTTGTCTTGCACACGACTGACCTGGATTAGATCCCTAGATTCTCATACAGTTCCCTGAATTACTAGGAGTAATTCCTGAGTACAAAGTGTCAAGAATTCCTGAGTATAAAGTGTCAGGAGTATCCTGAGCATCGCCATTGTGGCCCAAACCTCCATTTCCGATAAAAAAAAAAAGAGTTTGCAAGTAAGGGACTAAACCGAAATTTCACCTGATATATGACTTTGTGGTCCTTTGATCCTTTCTTGTCTATACCTCCATACTCAACTAGTTTATGGCATATAAAAATCTCTTGTAGGTACTTGTAGGTGTAGATGACAACTCTCTTGTAGGTGTAGATGACAACTGTCATAATGGCTAATATCAATTTAATTCCCACTACATGCCAGGTTGTGCTAATTATTCTGCATCAACATTTAAAAGCAATTCTCTCATACTGTTTTACGTCTTAGAAAGGCTAAATAACCTGCTCAATGTCACCTAGACATTTTCTCTCTTTTGGTAGAGTGAGTTAGCATTGAACGCTTGCTTTTCATTAGAGCTGAGAACTTGGCACCTATGAAGTGAGATTACTGGACCAATTCCCCTAAGTCTCTCTTCACATCCAAAATTCCTCCTTGCTAATATGGTGGGAAGTTTTTCCAGTTCTCCAAACACCATGCGAAGGGTGCCAGGATTATGGCAAAAGGCAATGTAATTGCTTAGACAACAATTGCAGATTGTCAGAGTATGCTTTTCACGTTCAGAAATGCATGAGCGTCCTAACAGCTGCATCACCAAAATAACCCAGAGTTCCATATCACATTTGCAATGTTAAATATTTTGTAGACTTTTGGGTTAGACCCTTTATACTGAAAGCTGGAAAATAAATTTAAGTTCCCTAAAGAAATATACTGAGAGAATTAGGAGAGATGAAGTAAGCACCATCATATAATTGCTTTCATTAACTGAGGGTAACCTACTTTTCCAGCCCAAGATTTTGATAAAAAATAATAACATCTCTTATTATTAAGGATCTATTGCAGTTGCTCAAAAATCAGGTTGACTTTGGTGGAACATGAAAGTTCCTTTTTCAAAACCTGTATTGATTATGCACATCCCACTGTCTCTGAGTTCTTTTTATTTTCAAACAAAAATAAAATACGAAGACTTTGTTTCACATTTCAAAGCCATTCTTAACAGCAACCTGTTTAGAACTTTTCCTCCTCCAGGAGATAACTGGACGTTTCTGGAAAAAAAAGTCAAAACTGGGTGGGGAAGGGTAGGGAGCTACTGGTATCTAGAAGACTGAGGTTTAGGATTTAGTTTAATCTCCTGAAATGAAGAGGACAACTATCCACTACCAATGGGGGATTAGACACCTGAAATTGGAGAAAAGGAGGCAAAGGCAATAGAGAGAGTTCAGAGAAAATGTACTGAGGGAGAGACTGATAAACTTTGCTGAAAGATGGTCACCCAGCTTTCAGAATATTTATGGTCCACGAGGCTGAAAGTGTCAACACCTAACCTAAATCCTATTAAGAAAACGGGGCCTTTAGAGGATTCCCATTTAGGGTGCCAAATGTTGTAGCTCAACTGGCTTTAGCTCTTATACTTCTTAAGTGCAAATTGGAAACGAAACAGACACAGACAAATAATGGCCAAATAAAAATCCTTCAAATTATCTATGCTCCACCATAAGGAGAGACAGCATGAGACCCAGTTTCAAAGAGCTGCTCACTCTCATCTTTCACTGCTCTCACTTTTAAGTTCAGCAAACACTAAGATCCTGCCCCTCAAGCCCATCACAGAATCTAGAGGTAATACCTTCTTTGTCACATGCCCAATGTAGACTCAAGTCCTGGCATGCGTTGCATGCTTTATTAGCATTTTAAATCTCCATCCCTGGGAATGACTTTAGTCTTAAAATGAGGTGAAAATCAGTGGGGGTTCTACACAGGACTCTATCTTGACACAAATAAATATAGTCCAATTTCTTCTGTCAAAAATCCTCTCTCTGGTAACATAAAGATCTAAACTCAATATGCCAAGGTTAAGAAACTCTGACTTACAAACTCAACAAAGATCACATGCCTAATATGTGCTACCTCCTTTTCTTACTACTCTGACATTCAAAATATTATATATTTACCTTCTGCTAACCTGAACTTTTCAAATGTTCCCTTAACTCCTGATGTAAAAGTAAAAGCTATTAACACATCTGTGTAAGTGTAAGAGCATTTGGTTTGCATGGGGCCATTAGTAGACAGCAGGAGTGTGTACAAATAATTTTAAGACTCATTACTATATTGTAAAAACAGCATCATATCTGTCAAAGAGAAAATAAAGGCATATTTACTTACATTCCAATCTTAAATTTCTGTAATAAAATGTGAAAGGACATATATTCTTATGTGGTTTAAAACTAAAGCACAAAATAGACTCCATAAGTTTTCTTTGGAAGTCCTAACATCTAATAAGATAATTATAAATTAACAATTATAAGTCTGTTGATAAAACTTCAAATGTGGATGGTGATTTTAATTCACATTATAGAATATTTTTACTATTTATATTTCTATCTTCATATTTTTTGGCTCAAAGCCTGAATGCTCATTGGCTACTCCTGGCCCTGCGTTCAGGAATTACTCCTGGCAGTGCTAGGGACACTATATGGGATGCCGGAATCCAACCCAGATTGGCTGCATGCAAGGCAAATGCCCTCCCGGCTGTACTACCGTTACCTCTATCTTCATTATTAAAAAAAGAGATGTGTATAATTGTGGCAAGAATGAATAAATATTAATTGGCAGACAAAAACTAACATCCTGGGATTCACCATTGTCCTCAGGGATAATAATCACAAAGCAATTCCAATAATGACTCTTGCAATGTAAGCTGGACAGAATGTGAAGTGCCCCCCAAAGGCATAACTCATTTATTATCTTCATCAAACTTACAAATACAGACTATGTTCTCATCTCTTGCACACATGAGAAAAGATGGGCTCAAATAAATGAAAAGTCACTAAACAGCTACTGACAGTAAACAGTAATCATGATATTATAACTATCCTTACAACTTCTGAAGGAAAAGATTGTTTCCTTTTCACTGCAAATTTTAGAATGGCACAGTATTAGGCAAAAAAGTGCTTTGCTTGCTAAACATACACAAAACTTTTCCAGAAAACTAAATATGACAATATTAATGGCATTATGAATTTTAATAACACAATTAGAAAAACTCTTTCCTGTTTCAAAAGCTCAATCATACTAATATATCCGTCTTTTACTATTATCTTGATCACTTGATCACTTGAATCCCGTTATTCATCGATTTGCTCGAGTGGGCCCCAGTAACATTTCCATTGGACCCTATCACATGCCAGTGTAGACCAATGGCATCTGGTTGATTCAGGAATATGAAGAGCCTCAAACCGTTCCTTCAGGGTCTTGACAAGGAAGTCTGACCATCTTGTAGGTGGGTGGCCACGTGAGCTTTTGACATCCCGTGGGAACCAGTCCATAACGGCTCTAGTCCAGTGGTTGTCTCCAAATCGCATTACATGTCCAGCCCATCTGACTTTTGATGCCTTGGCATATGAGACAGCATCCCTGATTCTGGAATAGCGATGGAGGTCAGAACTCCGGATTCCTTCTCTCACTTGAGTGAGGCACGATATTCCAAGCATAGCTCTTTCGATTCCTCTCTGGGAGACCTGAACAGCATTCTCATCCTGCTTTCATAGGGCCCAGGTCTCTGAGGCGTATGTTAATGCAGGGAGAACGGTGGGATCAAAGAGATGTGCCCGGAGCCAGAGGTTCTTTGTCCTTTTAGCTATTTCTTCGATGCCTTTGAAGGCATTCCATGCCGCTCTCTTCCTCCTGTGCGGCTCAGGTTTTAGGTCATTCATCATGTTGACTTCTCGACCTAGGTACACATAACTGCTGCATTCAGAGATATTTGTTCCACTGAAAGTGAATGGGGCCTCTGGAACTAGTTCATTTTTTCATAAACATGGTTTTCTTTAGATTCAGCTGTAGACCTATCTTTCCACATTCTCGGTCGAAGTCAGCCAGTATTTGTGCTGCTTGGCTAATGTTTGGTGTTATTAGAATGATCTCATCAGTGAAGCGGAGGTGGTGTAGTTGCCGACCATCTATCTTCACTCCCATTCCTTCCCATTTTAATTGTCGCATGATGTTCTCGAGGGTGGCGCTGAAGAGTTTTGGTGAAATGGTATCACCCTTTGAACCCCTCTTTTGACATCAATGATCACTTCTTTGTAGAATGGTGAGATCCTGGTGGTGAATCCATAATACAGCTCACGAAGGATCTTTTATGTATTGGGTTTGAACACCCTGTTTGGCTAGGGCTTCAATGACTGCTTCATTCTCCACAGAATCAAAGGCTTTCTGTAAATCAATGAACGTGAGACAGAGCGGCATCTTGTACTCCCCTACAAACCTCAATGAGCTTGGTTACTGTGTGGATATGGTCGATTGTTCTGAATCCTTTCGGAAGCCTGCTTGCTCGCATGGTTGTCCTTCATCTAGTGTTCTGCTAATCCTGTCCAGGATGACTCGTGTAAACAGCTTGTAGATGACGGACAACAGGCAGATGGGGGCGATAGTTGCTGATGTCGTGAATGTCTCCCTTCTTGAACAGTAGAACTGTCCTGCTGGTTTTCCATTGGGAGGGCACCTTGCAAGGTGCCCTCCCATTGCAAGGTACTATTATCTGCTTTTCAAAATTTTTTTTATTTTTGCTTTTTTGGGTCACACCCAGCGATGCTCAGGTTTACTCCTGGCTCTGCGCTCAGGAATCACTCCTGGCACTGCTTGGGGGACTATATGAGATGCCGAGGATCGAACCTGGTTTGCTGCATGCAAGGCAAACGCCCTACCTGTTGGACTATCATTCCGGCCCCTCAAAAAATTTTTTTGTGCAGGGGATACACCCAGTGGTACTCAGGGCTTACCCCTGGCTCTGCACTTAGGGATCACTCCTGGCTGGTGGTGCTGGAGGACCAAAAAATGGTGCCAGGGATAGAACTCAGGTCAGCTGCAGAAAATGCTTATTTTCGGCATTCTCCTAGGATTGCTTTTTTATTTATTCATGGATCATAACAGCTTTGAGATAATTTCACACCACCTACTTCCATTTTAAATAAGATGAAGTAAGCCCTGTCTTCCCTGGAGAAGTCTAGGATAAGACTTGAAACAAATTCTGGAATTATGTATCTGGGTTTATCATGTCTTTGGTTCTGCTACTTCCTAGTTTTGTGACTGTGAGGAAACTAATACAACTTCAGCCACTTGGTTCCTTTTTCTGTAAAATGGGAATAACATCTGCATCACCATACTACAATATAAGAAAGAGTTAGAAGAGTAATATAAGTGCCCAGAATACTGTCAGGCACCAAACCAATATACACAGCACTTAAAGGGCCAACAAATGTGATCTACATCAACTATAAGGACATACATGGTCTATATTAGCACCATGACCAGTAACACACTGCACTTTAAAATAAATGGTTCCAAAAGTTACTTCCCTTCTCTTAATATTCTCTTTTCATTTCTTTCTCTTCCAAATCATTTTCCTTTCTTATTGCTTATTCTTATTTCCCACAACCACTAGTTGATTATAGGAATTTTGGCTTAGTAAGAGTCAGGAAGACCGTGGGGATCACTCAAAGCACTCTTTTGGAGGAATTCCAGCAATACATATACTAACTAGGAAAGTACAGTTCAATTTGAATTTTTTTTATTCCTTTGATATTTATTAGTAGAACTTTGGCAGGAATTTTTATTATTTTTAAGAAATAGTTTTACTTGGCAATATTTGCAATCTCTAATAATTCTGTTCTTGTTTTAGGGAAGAAATATTTATATATAAAAACTTAGACATGATGACGATATGGAAGATCAGATGGCTTCTCCCATGCCGTTAATAAAAGTATGTATCCAAAATGTATTGCATTCCTTTCACTTTATTAAATTCTGCAGATGGTCTTGAGACATTGTGCTTCAATATGACAAAATGGCTCTTGCATCTGCTCTGAATGATACAAAAGAAAACTTAACCCTGTTCAGCATTTATAAGGACACATTTATTTTTTCCTTCCTAATCTAAACTTTTAATTAAGAAAACAAACACAAAATGATTCAACTATGAACACTAGAAAACTGACTTCTTTGGCACTACATGGCCAGATTTCTCGGCAGGCCTCAGTTCACAAAGCTTGACAACTGTGTGAGGACACTGTTGGATCCATTCACACAGAGAGGAGCATGAATCCAACACCTAAAATTAGGTTTTACTAAATTATATTGCAGTGCACTTTTACACCTGCTTGGCAAATAATACCCAGAAGAAAGGTACAATTACATAGGCACTTTTCCAGAAATAGAAGACAGGTTGAAAAAAAACACTGAAAAAGAGAAGGAAGGAGGTAAGGAAGGAAAGCAGGAACGAATGTTAAAAGGAAAGAAGAGAGAGATGGTGAGAGACAGGGACAGTGACAAAGAGGAAAGCAATTTGTCACCAAACCATAGTTAGCAGATTTTAAATGGCATCATTGTAAGAGACTTTTTATTGAAAATTTACTACATGTCAGGCTCTGCTAAAAACCTCTAATAATAATATTAATTGTTATTATTATCCAGATTTCAAAAATAATAGAACTGAATTGTGGGTAAGTTAATTACTTGCCCACTTTCATACAGCTAAATGGAGATGAAGCCAAATTTGAAACCAATAGTTCTTGAAAGTTTGAGCTAATTTTATGCCTCCTTATTTATCCTAGTTATAAAACATTCATCATGCAGATCATAATTTGAAATTAGAGATATTGTTGAGACATTCATCTAATCATTAACCCCACACTACCTAATTAAATATTAGATAATGTTCATCTACATTCTTAAAAGATATTTTAATTTCTCATCTCCTCATTGTATTTTCGTTGGTCCATTCTTGTTTGTCTTCATAGTAAGCCCTGAGTACTACCAGGCATAGTCCATGAACCAAAATAAATTAAGATAAAGGTAAAATTAAATAAATTCTTAATTCATAAAAAAAAAAGTTAAAATGCAAGTTAATCATCATTTCCTGCTATTAGTTTTCCTAGTTAGGAATTAAGAACTTCTATTATTTTTCCTACTCTTATGCTCAAAGGTTAAAAAGTGTGGAATATATTGGATTAAATCTTATATAATGGAATGATCAGATAGATTTTTCTATAAGTTGATGAGGATGATGTAATGGATTTTATTTTGACATAGAAATGAAAGATATTTTTGTTTAATATGATATTGTTTATATATTTTAGGCGTTATTAATTAGTATAAAAATCATGGTCAGAAGGACTATAAGAATATAACGTTCTATGTTAATATTTGTATACTTCAGAGGGATAGGGAAGGTGAATTATCTTATCTTCTAGTAGGTCTATTTTTAGTTCCTTAAAAAATAACCATACTGTTTTCCAAAAAGGCTGCACCAATTTACATGCCCCCAATAATGCATAAGAGTGAATTTTTCTCCAAACCTTCACCAATATTTGTTTTTATTTCTCCCTTTGATTTTTTTTCATACTCACAATTATAAGGTAGTATTTCATAATGGGTTTATTTGTATTTACCTATAATCGGTATAGAGAATATCTTTTCATTAAGTATTTGAAATCTAGAAGTCCTTTATAAAAAAAAAGTATCTATTCAAATCTGTCCATTTCCAATAGGATTTGTTTTTGTTAAATTGTAATAAGCAAGTTTTTAGTTGTGACATTTTTTTTTTTGCTTTTGGGGCACACCCAGCAATGCTCAGGGGTTGCACTCAGGAAATACAGCGGTGCTTGAGGGACCATATGGGATGCCGGGCTTGAACCCGGGATGGCCACATACAAGGCAAATGCCCACTTGCTGTGCTACCACTCAGGCCCCTGTACCTGAGTGAGAGCACAGCAAGTAGGGCATTTGTTCTTTATATATACTGAATATTAGTCCCTATCTGATGTTTGGTATATTAATATATTTTTTCATTTAGTATTTTGTTCTTTATTCTGTTTGCATTATCTTTTGCTGAATATTTTTCTAGTTTAATTTAGTACCAATCATTTATCTCTAATTTCATTTCCTTTGCAGGAAGATTTGGGAAGATTGAGTTCCCAAAGATACTACTAAGGCTTACCTCATATCTGACATCAAACAAAAAAAACTATTCATTGTTAGGCATTTAGTAATGAAAATAAAGAATAATATAAGAAAGTATACTCCTGCTTTGTGTCAAGGTTGTTTTAGTTTATTATAAAATTACTTCTCTCTTAAAAGCTCAGCATTTCAGTTCAGCTTAATTGATGTACATCTTTATCTAGAGTAATTTTTAAGTCTTATACCTCTAGAGTGACTGTCTCATGTCTTGTTACTTAGCTAAATTTAAATTTAATATGAACCCAGAGCCACGACAGAGCCTGGCAAGCTACCCTTGGTGTATTTGATATGCCAAAAACAGTAACAATAATGGACCTCATTCCCAACGAATGGAGATGTTACTGGTGCCCGCTTGAACAAATCGATGAACAACGGGAAGACAAGTGATACAAGTGATCTATCACTATCACTGTCTTCCCGTTGATCATCTATTTGCTAGAGTGGGCACCAGTAATATCTCCATATGTCCTGTCTAATGCTAGTAGAACCCAAAGGCATCTGCTTGCTCCAGGAACATAAAGAGCCTCAAACCATTATATTAGGTCATGGGAATGACCTAATATAAATGTTACTGGCATTTGGCATATCAAATACGACACGAGCAGCTTGCCAGGCTTGCGGTGCAGGTGGCATATTCTTGTAGTCACCTCTGAATAAAGCATTTTTTGATGAACTGCGCGGCCACAAGCAGCTGTGCGAGCCAGGATGTGATAGCCTGGTGTGCTGGGTGGAGTTGTGACGAGAGGGAAGTCCGGATGTGGAAAATGGCGGCCCCCCATCGAGTCGGGGCTGTCGCCTGGCTTGTTGTGAGGCTCTGCTGGGGTGGCAGGCCAGGGCTAGAACTTGCCATGCCTCCCGGGTGCCTCCTGAGCGGCTTGGCACAGGGAGAGCAAGAAGCAGCTCTGCCCCATGTACAAATTAGTACGTAGCAATAGAGAATGCAACACACATAAATTAAAAATGTGACAGTTGTGAAATATGGCCATGAAACCCTTTTGATACTTCTCTTCTCAATGATTATATTGATTTCCCCTTGATTTAATTTGGACTCCTTTGACGAGTGTGATATTCTGTACCAGTTTCTCAATCCTTTCGGAACAGCAGCTTTCATTTATTATTTCTTGAAATGTTTATGGATATATCTATTCAGCCTTGCTAAGAAATTCAGGTCTCAAGATAGTCTGGACTGTAGGCTCCTTACCCTTGAATAGACTATACCTGAAGCTGGCAGCAGCATCTTTTCAGCCATATGAGTGACACTTAGAAGTGGATCCTCCAACTGCAGTTCCACACTGCTCCATATTGATGTTAATAGCTGACTTAGCTGAAAATTTTGAGCTAAGCATATGATTAATTTTTATGCCAACAAATCTAATAGTATTTTGTTATGCAACAATTTTATTTATCGTTCTTTATTTGGTGGGACGTTAGGGCCACACCTAGTGGTACTTCAGGATTTATTCTTTATGTGTTCAGCGGTCACTCCTGGCAGTGTTTAGTGAAGCATATGTGGTGCTTGGGAATGAACTGAAGTCAGCCACATGTGAAGCAAGAGCTACTCCTCTACTGTCTTTCCCACCTTATGCATCAATTTTAACTGGAACAAAAATTAAACAAGTTTATATATATATATATATATATATATATATATATAGTGTTCACATATAGATCTAGTAAACAGCACAAATGAATATATTTTCTAGGTCAAATATTTGAAAACATCATTTTAGAGAATGAAAATATAGCAAATATGGTGAGATAATTAAGTTACTTCAAATAGTTTTAGGGTATGTTCTATTTTTTCATACAGTATTTTCTTAAAAAATTGAACTATCACTATCACTATCTTCCCATTTATCATCTATTTGCTAGAGCGGCACCAGTAATATCTCCAGGCATAAATAATGATAGTTTATGAAACAGGCATAAATAATGATAGTTTATGAAAATTTATAGTTTTAGCTTCTCCCCTCCTCCCTTCTCTGACTTCTCCCCAGAGTCAGAGATGCTGTCTCGTTTGCCAAGGCATCGGGAAATCAGATGGGCTGGACATGTAATGCGATTTGGAGACGATCGCTGGACTAGAGCCATTACCAATTGGATCCCATGGGACGTCAAAAGATCACGTGGCCGCCCACCTACACGATGTTCAAACTTCTTCATCAAGACCCAAAACGAACGGTTTGTAGCTCTTCATATTCCTGAAGCAAGCAGATGCCATTGGGCTACACTGGCATGTGATAGGTTCAAATGCAAATGTTGCTGGTGCCCATTCGAGCAAATCGATGAATAACGGGATGTCAAGTGATCAAGTGATCAAATGATCTTGTCACACTCTTTGGAAGCTGGTCTACTTTTGCATTTGTACTTCTTCCATGACTACTCTTGTCATCTGAACTTTTTTACCTCTTCCCTAGTCCAAATTCCTTCCCATGTGAGTGAACAGATGGATACCCAGATAAATGACAGTTGTGACAAAATAACCTCTCTTAACCAGATACTCTTTGAACCTACTGAATTCTTTCTGTATCTCAACTAGACAAGGTTCCTATCCGTAGTCATTTCTATACTTCTCCAAATGCAATAGGGCTGATTTCACCCTTGGGTATTCGTTGCTGGTTATTGCCCTTATACATGTTGATGTGGCCTCTATTTTTACTTAGAAGGAGTAAGGCTGGACTTTGGCATGACCTCCATCACATTTGACACAGTGGACTCCAGAGCACCTGGTCCTTCTAAGCAGACCCACACCCATATCACTATTGGACACAGAAGACAGCCTTGTGTGATACAGAGCAAACTTTCCTACCAACTTCTCGAACATGTCAAGAACCACAAACTGGAAACACTGAAGAGTTGCTAACCTTATGGCACAAACTTTGACCAAGGATCAATACAAAGAAAGAACACCCCAATATTTAATCCTTTCTCTGCTATCCCTCCCAGCACACACACCTCCAAAGAGCAGTGATTCTCTTCCTTTATTCAGAGCATTGTCACCTGCTCTAGCAACAAGTTAGGGAAACAGTAATCAGAGTGGCCCTGCAACACCTAATTGCTTCCCACCAATGCCTCCCTTTTCTCTCCCCCTTTCTTTCTTCCTTGATTTTTACATTCCAAACAGCACCAGCATGTCACTTTTGCCTATGGTTTTGCTTTCAAGAAAACTTCTAATACACCATTCCTATAAAGTATTCATTGATTTTTTTTCATGTTCACAAAACATATTAGTCCAAACACTGAGATCATAAGTCTTGAGTTCCTAATCCCATTTAATCACTAAACATAGTACATAAAAGCAAATGATTGTTCAATTAAATTAGTTCACACAATAATCTGAGCACATGCTTTATATGCATAAGGCTAGGGTTCAATTCCATGTACCCTGAGCACTGCCATGACTGACACCTGAGCAAAGACCCAGGAGGAAATCCAGAGCACTGCACGGTAGGCCTCAAATTCAGTAATAAATAATTTAAAAGAATTAAATAAAAAATTAAATGGGAGTATTTTAAATAAGTGTTAGCTAACATTTTTTTCACATCACAGACAATACAATAAAGGTTGTATTGTCTTGTACTTCTAGCAATATACAAGAAAACTAGCATGAAAACAAGTTAGCATGAAAACTAGTTCATGGCCAAAGATTACAAAGGGTTCTGTTGTTTCTCCACTATTTAGGGTGAGATCAATTTCTTGACTTGTCTGTATGTATATATAGATGTACACCAAAACTGCAATGAAATCTGTAAGTGTTAAAAATGTGGGAGCTTGAAACTGATAAAAATCATTTGTATCACTTGTCTTCCCGTTGTTCATCAATTTGCTCAAGTGGGCAATAATAACATCCCCATATGTCCTGTGGCATACTAGTGTAGCACAAGGGCATCTGCTCGCTCCAGGAACACAAAGAGCCTCAAACCATTCCTTAGGTCATGGGAATAGGTCAATAATTGTTATTGTTTTGGTATATAGAATATGACATGGGTAGCTTGCCAGGCTCTGCCGTGCAGGTGGGATATTCTCTTAGTAGGTAGGCTCTCAGTTCATACTGATGAACCCCACAGCCACCACGTGCAATGAGGACAGGCCAGCTTTTCTCTTGGGTGGAGCTCTGACGAGCCATGGAGTCCAGATGTTGAAAATGGCTGCCCTCATGGTCTGGGGGTTCCTCTGGCCTTTTTTTGAGGCTCTATTGGGATGGCAAGCCAGGACTAGAACCCACTTTCCCTCCCAGACACCTCATGATCAGCTGAGTACAGGGAAAGCCGGTAGCAGGTGCCCCATGTATTTGGGTCTCTGGTTCAAGCATAGCTGGGCTTGAAATAGGCTTTGCTGTAGGGTGGAACTTTGACAAGCAGGGCTTGAAATCAGATTTTCTCTTGGGTGGAGCCCTGACAAGCTGTGGAGTACAGATGTTTAAAATGGCTGCTCTCATGGTGCGGGGGGTTTCTCTGGCTTCTTGAGAGGCTCTATTGGTATGATGGGCCAGGGTTAGAACTCACCTTCCCTCCCGATGCCTCATGATCAGCTGAGCACAGGGAGAGCTGGTAGCAGCTCTACCCCGTGATCTGTGTCTCTGGTTCAAGCATTGCTGGGCTTGAAATAAGCTTCGCTGTAGGGTGGGACTATGATGAGCAGGACTTGAGATCAGCTTTTGAGATAAAAAAAAAATAAGTTCAGTTTGGGAGCCAGAACAATAGTACAGTGGGTAGGGCATTTGCCTTGCATGCAGTCCACCCAGGTTCAATCCTCAGCACCCATATGGTCCCCACACACTGACAGGAGTAACTCCCGAGCATCACAGGGTTTGCCCTCACCAACTGAAACAAAAATAAGTGAAGAAATTCAGTTTTTATATTATAGTTAGTACAACCACACATGTCTAAAACAGTGGCTTCCAGGAGGTCTAGTAAATGGTTGGAGCTTGCCATAGAGTATCTGGGGAGTGAAGGGCAGTTAGGATAGAGAAGGTAATTAGGATAGTATGACAATGATAGTTGGGAATGGTCATTTTAGACAGAAACTGACTATTGAAAGTAGGTAAAGTAGGTAACATATAACCTTCCAGTGTCTCTAATGCAAAGCATAAGGCGAGAGAGAGAGACAGAGAGAGAGAGAGAGAGAGAGAGAGAGAGAGCCTTCCACAGAGCACAGAGTTGGGGGGGCTTGGGGAGATTTCTTATAACCATTTCTTATTGGTGATAAGAAATGTACACTGGAGATGGTGAAAGAAAGGGTGATGAAACACTGTATAAGTGAAACCCAACATGAACAACTTTGTAACTGTGTATCTCACTGTTTCAATAAATAAATAAGAGTGGCTTCCAACTCTGAACAGTTTTGACCCCTCAAGAATTTTTTTCCAGTGTCTGAAAATATTTCTTCCATAATTGAGAAAGGGAATCTTCAAAGGATTAAAATCCAAAAGGATTGTTATATTTTCTCACAGTTCTGAATGCTAGTGTCATAATAATGTCAGAGTTTCCTCTGAGGCTTCTCACTTATTGATAGTCCATGTTCTCTCTGTGTCTTCTTATATTATTCTTTGGTACCTGCCTGTGCTTTAATCTCCTGTTCTAATAAATAAATCCGTCATATTTGCCTAGGGAACATTCTAATAATTTCATAACTTATGTCTTAATTTAGTGAAGCCTAACAAGCAAAGCTATGGGAATCCTCCTGCCATGCCTGCCTTAGTTTTAGGGCCCAGTGACACAGTGCTGTTTTGGTCCAACAGCAGTGCTCAGGGGTCTATAGCTCTATTCCCAATAGTGTTTACGAGCCATATGAAACTGAGGATCAAATTCAGGGCCTGTCACATACAAGGAAGGTGTTCCTGACCCCAGAGGCATCTACCCTGTTCATAATTACTTCCCTAAATGACTTGTTTCCAAATATCATTCAATCAGGATATTAATATATGGATTTTGTGAGGGTAGTTTTGGGGAATAGGAATACTTTTGTTTAATTTGTAAAATTTGTAGGATAATCATACTGTTTCTTAGTTGCATTATATCTTTTTATACTCTAAAAAATATTGCCCAAATTGAGTATGCCTTATTTCCTTGATATTAAATGGCTTTAACTGCCTTATGTATTTTACTTGACTTTAAATGGCCTTTGAATACTACCGACATTTAAATTCACCTCAAAAGTGATCACTTTGTAACTGTTACAGCAAAGAATCCCCTAGAAACTCTACAAATAGAAAAAAGAAAGTTGTGATAATATTTTCCTTGGCACAGAGTAACTCCAAGTGACTTTGAAAAGAGACACTCTTATCTAGATACATACGTACTGGCAACATGCTCCACATCCCTTATTTCTGCCATTGGTCATAATCTAGATCAGATGAAAACATCTAACTTTATTCATATCTTCAAATCATTTTCATTGTTCTTAGTGACAGCTTATTTTTTGGAAAGTTGTCTATAGCTTTTTGATCGTAATAGTTGAAAATCTATTTTTATGAAAATAATGGAGAGAGGGATGTCTAAAGACATACTGCAACCAACTTTGTTTGAAAGAGAAAAGCAAAACAATGATCTCTTGCCAGTCATGAGCTATACCCAGAAGATAATTAAGGCACATGCTTCTGATTTTTTCTGAAATTATCAAAATAAATGAAATTCTAATTCAATGTAATGTATCACAAAATATGGCAAAAGAAATAAAAGGATATTTTGTTACATACTATAAAAGTAATACATGCTCTTGGAATAAAAGAAATTTTTTAGAAAATGGCACAGGAGAACCTTCAATCTTGAGGTGAAATTATAGTTAATCGGTTCTTCCATATCCTCAGAAAATTTAGATGACATTTTTATGCAAATGGAAGACATACTACTTAAATCGCGTTCTTCCCTTCCATTTTTTGGAGTTAAATTTATTTTTCAAGTACTTGGAGCATATTTACTTGCCTTATTTTACCATATACATACTACTGTTATGTTAACCAGTATATTAAAATGAGAGATTTTCTCATTCCATTAACTTAGGTTAGGAAGATATTTAATTCTTTTTTAACTCAATTTCTCTTTTTCTTTTCTTTTCTTTCTTTCTTTCTTCTTCCTTCCTTCCTTCCTTCCTTCCTTCCTTCCTTCCTTCCTTTCTTTCTTTCTTTCTTTCTTTTCTTTCTTTCTTTCTTTCTTTCTTTCTTTCTTTCTTTCTTTCTTTCTTTCTTTCTTTCTTTCTTTCTTTCTTTCTTTCTTTCTTTTTCTTTCGCTTTTTGGGTCACACCCAGCAATGCTGAGGGGTTACTCCTGGCTCTGCATTCAGGAATTATTCCTAACCATGTTCAAGGGACCATATGGGATGCCGGAGATCGAACCCAGGTCGGCACATTCAAGGCAAATGCCCAAACTGCTGGATTATCACTCCGACCCTTAACTCAATTTTTTCTATAACACAATTTGTTTTGTTTTGGTGCCACACCCAGTGGTGCTTAGGACATATTTCTCACTCTACTCAGGGATCATATCAGTAGCCTCTGGAGACCATATGGGATACTGAGGATCATACCTGGGCTGACTGTGTGCAAAGCAAGTGCCCTACCTGCTGTATTATCACTCTGTCCTCTTTTTTCTATCTTAATATTATCACTCTGTCCTCTTCTCCACCTCAATATTCTATTCCCTTTGTGGTCAAAACTGAATATCTTGCAATTCAGGATTTTTATATCATTTATTTCAACATCTTGAGCCTTAAGTGGAACAGAATGTCGCAGAGTATGGGTGTGGCATCCAGTCCTTGGTCTTACATTGCGTACTTGTAGACATACATTGTACTATCTGTTCCTTGTCACCAATCCATATGGATCTCTGAACAACCATGCCTGGACCCCACTCCAGAGTTTTTGGAACCTTCAGATTATCCTGGTGTACCTGTGCCACCCTCGAAGAGGATTCTTGTACAAACCTGGAATTTATGGGAAATGTTGGTAAATTCTCAGGGTTAAGGATATGATTTCAATGGTAAAGCACATGCTTCACATATTTGAAGTCCTTAATTAGCTCCCTGTTATGACATGGTACTCCTAGAACTTCTGGGTCAGTCCTGGTGGTCCCAGCACCACTGACTTGAGTTCTGAACAGTTAAGTCAACCAAATAATCCGGGCCAGTCCCCACTGGGCACTGTTGGGTATAGTCCTTATAAAATTTTTCTATTGAATTGTTATGAATCAGTATTTTAGTCATATCATAGAGACATTCCTCTTCTACTCTTTGAGTATTCTGTTATAATTTAGGGTTTCTAATAATATCTTATCCAAGAAGCAGATTTTCTGTTTTGTTGGCAAAACAATTTGTAGTTTTTGTTACCTTATGTCCCTAGATTAAACCCCAAATGGAAGGCTTCTTTCTTATGTGTACACATTCCTTTTCTCTCTTCTCCTAACCCAGGAAAAATCATCCATGGGTAAATTGCTCTTGTTTACTGCAAACTTCTCTAAATATCAGACTTTTGAAAGGCCAAAGCTAAACATTCTACTAACTTGATATTTACATTCTGCTATACCGTTTGTCCTCTGAAATAAGGCATGCAATATAGCAGATCAAATAGAAAAACAAACAAAAACCTATACAGATAATACACCGAAATGTCATCATATGTGTTTATGGTCTGTTTATGATTCTTTTTTGGTAATAATTTATGTTGTTTCCATTTTTGTTGTTACAAGCAACAACAGTTATTTATAGGGTTATAATAACTAAACTGAAGATAAAATTGGAATCATAAACATTAGAAATGTTTCAACGCTGTTACAATATCTCCATACCACAAATTCAGAGCCAGTTTTCATCAAAAGTACACTTGTTCTAATGGCCACATGATAAAACCCACGAGTAACAGCTCACAAAATCCATGAATGTCCTTCAAACATGTGTAATTATGCAGAGATCCCAGCAACTAATTAACACATTGGTTTTGGTCTCGGTTCAAGTGTTACAGATCATCCATGTCACGTGCCCTATGTTGTCACTGCCTCAAATAGTTTCTACTTGAACATATTTTCTTCCCAAAAGAATTTCACAAATAGAAACTAAGACAAAAAAGAAATTTAGGAGGAATGAATGATATTTGTCTGTCAATGATGTGATTAATTTTATGACATCTTAATTATGTAATATCTAAAATATAATACTTTAAATCTTCCCTCTTCAAATCTCCTCACCCATTTCCCATATTTTTAATTTCACATTTGTATCTTATCCAATTAGTATGCTGTCTTCCAATTGGAAACCACCTTGGAATCTGAGAAATATTTCTTTGCCATACTCCCCTTTCTGTTAATAATTATTAACATGTCCTGAAGACATACTATGGTGCCAGTCAATCTTGCTGTATAATTATTATCATCTTTATTTAATATGTATCATCTGATCCTCAGCTCACAGAAGTTGAAAATTCACCCAATGTCAACACCCTCCAAGTTTTGCAGAATCAGCATTAACAATCTCTGGAGGGTCTGATACATTCTCCAAGAAAAAAAGAGGAATTTTTTTTGGGTCACACCCGGCAATGCTCAGAGGTTTCTCCTGGCTCTGCACTCAGGAATTACTCCTGGCAGTGCTCGGGAGACCATATGGGATGCTCAGGAGACCATATGGGATCAAACCCAGGCCAGCATGGGCCGGCCATGTGCAAGGCAAACGTCCTACCCTCTGGACTATCACTCCGCCCAAAGAGGAATATTTTTTTAATTATGTGCAATGGTATTTCTTGGCACACAGTTTGCCAGCACTGCTAGTTAATGGGGTCTTCCTATATATTACTTTGCTTCTGAGGAGCTAATGTTTCTGTTAGTGCTCTGAATAACTCTCTAAGTCCATTTTAAGATAATAGGAATGGCAAAAGAAAATTTATATTATATGAATTTGAACAATTTTCCTGAGAGAATCTTCTGAGAAATAGACCAGTTTCTGATTTCCTGCACATCACTGGGTTGTACTTCCCTTCAAAAACATCCCTAAGAACACTCCCTTTTCTCAGCTGTTTATTTGTGCTTGGTGAGGCACTGTGTCCTCTTACCCCAAGTCTTCTGGCCCTTCATCTCACCATATTTAGACTAACTCAGAGAGTGAAAAATTGCTTTACCTCAAGATACAAAAAGGGACAGAATGGAAATTAAGGTGGCATAGGAAGGGAATTCATCTAGTGGGAGGAAATCAGTACTAATCCAAATACTAAAATGACCTAAATGATGAAATCTTCTGAAAGTGTCAAGATAGAATTGTGAACGAAGCAATGCTCTTTAGGTAACTATGTCTTAGGTGATTTTTTGATTTTCAGATAGCATGTCTGTCTGTTTTCCCATATTTATATCAAACACCGGGAAGACAATGGGAACCAGAAACCTCAATTGCTGAACGCCAGATTTCATAATTTAGTCAAAAGCAAGTCTGAATTAACTAATTAATTCAATAGATTTAAAATAAGTAAATACAAAATTTCCCTCAGATGGGTCAGTGAGACAGTACAGTGAATAAGGTACTGGCCTTGTATACAGGTGATTGGGGTTCAATCCCTGGCACCCAACACACCAGATGGGGTCTCATAAAAAAAAATACCAAAATTTTCAATCAGGTGTTTTATTTATGTACAATAGTAAATTGTATTCTGCTTGGTGGGAAGGAGTATGGTCACACTAGGTTATGCTAGGGGGGTTAGTTCTGGCTCTGTACCCAGAGCTCACTCCTGGTAGTGACCGGGGACAATATGTGGTTCTTTTTTATTGAACTGGAACCTATCACCTACAAGGTAAGCACCTTAGCCCTTATCTAATTACTCAACATTTTCAAATGCAGTGAAAAGTTCTTATTCTACACAGAAGCTTTAGATAAAAGTTCAATTTAATTTAATTTCCTTATATCATACAAGTTATTTTACCATATATAAAATAAAGAAAAATTGTAAATCCAGGACCACACAGAAAAGATACAATTCTTCTCATGTTGAAATGTCAGACTAATAAGAAGTGAGTTTCTGTTCAAAATAAGTAATACATTTAACATATGAATGTTGCAGAAGTATCAGGTGATCTGATAAGCATGTTCCCCTTATCAGAGGCAACGTTTATTGACCTTAGCACAATAAACACATTATTTAACTCTTTGCTGGCACTCTGCTACTTTATCTTTATAGACATCATGAAAAAGCAATTCTATAAATCCCCATTTTGTAGGTGAGAAATAATTGCTTGAGAGACTCTCAGATATGGGGCAGAGCTGCTCCTTGCTCCCCTGTGCCCAGCTGCTCATGAGGCGCCCGAGAGGCATGGCAGGTTCTAGCCCTGGCCTGCCACTCCAGCAGAGAGCCTCACAACAAGCCAGACCACCCTCCCCAACTCCATGGGGCCCGCCATTTTCCACATCCGGACTTCCCTCTAGTCACAACTCCACCCAGCAGACCAGACTATCACAGCCCGGATTATTGAAGCCACCCTGCAGCAGTTTTCTTTCAATCCGGCCCAGGTATGCTGGAACCAGAGACTCTCAGACACGGGGCACAGCTGCTACTTGCTCTCCCTGTGCTCAGCTGCTCATGAGGCGCCCGGGAGGCATGGCGGGTTCTATCCCTGGCCTGCCACCCCAGCAGAGCCTCACAACAAGCCAGACCACCCTTCCCTACTCCATGGGGCCCGCCATTTTCCACATCCGGACTTCCCTCTCGTCCACAACTCCACCCAGCAGACCAGACTATCACAGCCTGGCTCGCGCGAGCAGCTCTCATGGTTCATCAATAAATGCTTTATTTAGAGGTGACTATAACAGTATGCCACCCACCACGGCAAGCCTGGCAAGTGACTCATGTAGTATTTGATATGCCAAATACCAGTAACATTTATATTAGGTCATTCCTGTGACCTAATATAATGGTTTGAGGCTCTCTATGTTCCTGGAGCAAGCGGATGCCTTTGGGTACTAGTAGCATGAGACAGGACATATGGAGACATTACTGATGCCCGCTCTAGCAAATAGATGATTAACGGGAAGATAGTGATAGTGATAGAAATAATTGCTTAGAGACTTCGTATCACTTGTCAGAAAGCAACACATAAAGTCTTCAAGTTTTTGAGTTCAAAGCTCAAGCAAGCTCTAAAATACTGAGATCTGTTGAATCCCTATTCAGTATTTTCAGTGTTCAAAGTGAATCAATGGCTTGATCTCAGAGGGTTTGCACATACTGTTATCGTCACCTGGAAATCCCTGAATAAGCACAGTTTTAAACATCCACTTACTCATATCTTTGTTTATGTATCACTTTATAAAATGAGAATTTTCCTACCACCTTATACAGAATATCTCTTTCCTGCAAACCTACAATTGAAAAATCCCTTTTTTTGTCTCATTTTTAACATAGAATTTTTTCACCTGACATATTATATCCCCATTATAAATTATGTACTTCTGCATTGTTTCAATCTCCTTTAACTAGATATAGCCTCTAAATGCTAAAGAACTTGAATCTGCTCACAATATCTCCATTACAGGGGTAGATCTCTGACAGAATGAATGAGTTAAAGAGTATATTAAAGAATTGATCAGGGGTCCTGAGTGATAGTGGAGTACACAGAGCACTTAGCTTGCATGTAGCTAACCCAGGTTCAAACCCTGGCATTCCATATGTCCCCTACCCCAACACGAGTGATCTCTGAGTACAGAACAAGCAGTAAATGCTTATCACCAAGTGTGGCCCAAACATCTTCTTCCAAAATAATAGATGATGTAAGTATATAATATTTCCATCATCAACCTCATACCATTAGGAGCATTTGAGGACCACATGGAGTTTGATATCAAATTTATCTGATTTTTAAAAAAAAACAATTGAATGAAAGAATATTCAACTTGTGTCCTTAACTGATATTAAAGCATATAAGGATGCTTTTTTATGCACTGAGAGTTGAAAGAAGAATGTAGAAATTTGTTATTTCTGCCTTAAATTCCCTAGCTCCATGAGTAGCATTGCATATTTAAGTGTCATTGGGGACAACATTCTGAGAAATGTAGAAGCATTTTTTTTTTATAAACTAAAGACTTATTCTCATTGAAAAACATTTAATAATGAAGTGGGCTTTTTCTTTTTAACTACAGCACTTACCAGTGTATCTGAACTACACAACATAATTAAATTTCTGGGGTTGTACTAATCAAGAACAAATTTAATGAATATTCAAGACATTCATTATTAGGAAACGGGGAAAGGCTGTCAGATTATTTTTATAATCTAAAAATTTATCCAGAAGAGGGTGCTACTGTCCTTCATGAAATATAGTGTGCACAAACACTAACTCATTAAAGCTTTCTTATGTAACTGATCGTATTACTAACAACTGCTATTCACTGGACATTAAACAGAAAAACTATAAACAGGAAACTCAAAATTTAAAATAAATGCTTACTAGCAGAAAAGGTTTCAAAAACTGGGTCAGCATATAAAATCTGTCTCAATTCTGGACACGCTAAAAGCTAATAAGTTGTTATATCTCCACCAAAAATAATATGTATTCTCTCACCAAAGATACCTTCAGGAATTAATACTATGTGGTTTAATTAAACACTAACATACCAATATTAAGAGATGAGAGACAAAAGATAAATATTTTGGCTAAAATGGAGTATTATAGATGATTTTAAATAAAAACTACATTCACTTGATTAAAATCATCATACTCTTTACAATTCTGATGAGTATGACTGCCAGCTATTAATTTTTATTCTGGAAAAATTATATAGTTCCGGTTTCTAACCCCAAATAAAAACAGGCTTCACATTGGTATCTTTCCTGATTCACAGTCAAAAATGAAATTTGGAAAGGATGAAGTTCCTATGAAATAACTTAGATTTCTTTTCTAACTGATTTGGAGATGAGAGTTGAATAATGGTAAGAGCTATTCCATTTACACGGAGAATGTGCCCTAATTTTTTCTTCCTTATCCTAGGTTTGTGAGCTCCAGTCTTTATCGTTCAAGCAATTTGTATTTTGATTACTTCTTTGAATCAAAGAAGTGATGTGAACTGTAAATTTCTGCGGGCAAAATAAATGCAAATAAGAACTTTCTATGTCTGCCTAAACAAGTTACTTAGAATACAAATAAGAAAAGCCATGTCGACAGCAGAAGCTATTTTTACATTCCATTATTAGCTTGTAGGCAAAGCAACTTTGAAAGCACAAATGTATTCCAAAGCTCTATAGATGGATAGTCTTAAATGATATTTCTTTCTGGTAGGCTTGTAGAACAGGACTCATCAAGAAAAGTAATGCCTTTGCATGCATAAGAAAAGGCATGTGATGCTTTCAAGCCATTGACTAGCAAGCTTAAGTGGAGGAACTCAGGCAGATGGAAAGGAGTGAACAAAGCAGCTTGAATAAGCCTCTGATACTAAAATTCCTGTTCTATGCTAAGCTTTTTGCTGGAACACTCTAAAATTCACCAGCTATCTCTGAGTTGTAATAATCACTTGACTCTTCCAGATCCACTCCACTCCCTACCCTTCTTCCATCCATCTTCCACCTAGTGCAGGGTTTCTTTCCTTCTGCTTCCAGAGGAGTCTACAGGCTCTCTTTCCTTCTGCTTCCAGAGGAGTTTTGATAATGGAACTCTGTGGGAATAGCTTGGTGAATAAGAAAGGAACAGAACCAGGACATCTCTCACCCTCTCCAACTGTTTTAGGTGGTATCTCTAGTAGTCCCTGTGATGTCTAGATGGCTTCAGTTCCGAGAGGATGTCTCCTCCCTCTGTGTCCTCAGTTCCCAACAGACAGTTGCACCTGATCCTTGAACTCTGGCTATGTTATAAGAGTTTCCTTATAAGAGTTATAAGAGTTTCCTTCTTATCTCATACAGGATCTAATTAGTAATAGCTTCCTGTCTTTAGTTGAAAATAATTAAAAAGGAGATTGCTTCACAGTGCTGTTTGGTTCTTTAATTCTTGTCACTTGCCTAATTCCTTGTTTTAGATTTCTTTGGGATGAAATATTTAAAGGAGCTGTTTATAAAAACATACAAAATCCTTCTTTGTGTTTATTTTCTAGGAAGATTAGAAGATAACAGTCCTAGTTTAATCTGCATATTTTATTCACAAATGTATTTAAATCAATCTTGTTGGGCAGTAAAATCAGAGATTTCGCTTAAAAAATCTTTTCCCTATTAGTTTCTACCCTTATGACAGCGGACACAAATAAATATGACCATATGCATAACTTATAATAATTACAGTTTTGGTGTGGTTATATTTAACAAATATTTTGATTATACAACTTTTTAATGTTCATGGATTATTAAAAAGATCTGTCACGAAAGAAATACACGCCCTTCAAGCTACTCTGATGAATGTTTGGTCAGAGATATAGTTATAAAGAGAACTGTTTATGTCTCACCATTTCGAATATACTATTCTATTGCCTTTTGTTCACTGTTAGAGATAACTACCTGTGAAATGGGTGCGGCAGCTGCATTTCCCCAACAAGTTGTTTGAACATTAGATGAAACTGACTTCAAATAATGCCTGAGTCATAGTTGTAATTTTCATTTAATACTCCCACTGCATTATTTCCCCATATAGGAATTAATTTATAATTGCGATATGCAGGCATAAAAAATTATATTAGTTTTAGTCAAACAACATAATTGTTAAATATTTTACACTGCAAATGATAACTACAATAAATCTAGCTAATATCTCACAACATACATAGCTACAAAATTATATTTTGTGTGAGCAGAACTTTTAGATCTACTCTCGACAAAATTATATTAAAGCATAATCAATTATAATTATATTGTGCACTATATCCTAATTTTTACTATTCTTTTCCACTTTCAAAATATTGTAATTTTTCTAATGTTTCCTACTACCTTTATATCACTGTCTGTCACTGTTTTCCATTCAATGATTTGCTCGAGCGGACAACAGTAACATCTCCATTCGTCCTGTCACAAGCAAGTGTAGCCCAAGGGCATCTGCTTGCTCCAGGGACAGGAAGAGCCTCAAACCATTCTTCAGGTCATGGAATGGAAGTCCATAATTGTTACTATTTTTTGGTATAGCAAATTAAACCTGGGTAGCTTGCCAGACTCTGCCATGTAGGTGGTATACTCTCAGTAGAACGCTCTTATCTCAAACATTTACTGATGAAACTTAAAGGGAAAGATCAGGTTTCCTCTTGGGTGGAGCTCTGAGGAACTATGGGGTCTCAATGTTGAGAATGACTGACTTCATGATGTGTGGGTTGCTCTCGCTTCTTGCTAGGCTTACTGAGTTTACCTTTATATATTTTAAGTAAAAAAATATATATATTTTTACTTAAAAATATATAAAGGCTTACCTTTATATATTTTTACTTAAACATCTAAAAATCACTTTACAGTATCTTTTTCAGACAATGTCATTATTTAGTATTCTTGGTGTGGAAAATTCTTTCTGCTGTACCACTAAAATCATCCTGCTAGAATTTCTTTCCAGGTTTAAATTTTCAACTGGGAGCTCCTGTTTACCTGCTCCTGATTTCCTTGGCAATCTTAGTTTCTGAACATGTAAATATCCCAAACAGGTGTTTTTGGCTGTGTATTGTCCAAGAGCTCATGGATATCACTCATTCTATTCCATTTTTATGCTGATTCTCAAGTAAGGCTTTCTGTTACATTCTGAAGATGCGAACTTAGGTATGTTCACTCACTTGATGATGAATTTGAATTCCCACAGGTGATTTTTTTCTGACCTCAGTCATACACATATAGTAATTTTTATGCTGCTTTTCCCAACCCAAGGTGTTGGTGTGATAGTTCTTGTTTGTGTGAAGGTACAGTGAAGACAGGTCTCCTAGTTGGTCCACAGTTCTGAAGTTCAAATAATAATAAAAATAATAGAGTAATAAATATGTTCAAGTTCAAAGATGGAAATAAAAAAGTTTATTGGAGAGTAGAATAGAAAGAAACTTCCCCAGATGGAAGGAATTTAATATAGGATTAAGTTAAGTACAACTGTCTTTTGTGAGGCTTTTAAGGAATACTGGATCTTTGTGTTACTTTTCAAGTAACCAGTTTGTTGCAAAGGAAGTAGGGTTCCCATTTGATTCCATGTGATCTGGCATGTTTATGGCCCTTAAAGCTTTGTATCTGGTGAAGAAGCTTTTTAGTTTCATTTAGTCCCATGTGTTTATCTTTGCTTCTAGATGCTTTGTTAGTGGTGTTTCACCTTTGAAGATGCCTTTTGCTTCAATGTTGTGGAGGATTTTTTCTATATTTTCTTTGACATACTTTATGGATTCAGGTCTGATATTGAGAGCTTTAATCCATTTTGATCTGATTTTTGTGCGTGGTGTTAGAGGTCCAAATTAATTTTTTTACATGTAGCTGCCCAATTTTCCCAGCACCACTTGTTGAAGAGGCTTTCCTTGCTCCATTCAGATTCTTTGCACCCTTATCAAAGACTAAATGATCATGTGTTTGAGGATGGGTGTCAGGATACACAACTCTATTCCATAGGTCCACAGGTCTGTTTTTATTCTAATACCATGCTGTTTTAATTATGGCTGCTTTGTAGTAGAGTTTGAAGTTGGGAAGGATGATGCCTCCCATCATCTTTTTCCCAAGGATTTCTTTAGCTATCCGTGGGCATTTATTATTCCATACAAATTTCAGGAGAGTTTGGTCAATTTTTTTTGACGAATGTTATGGGTAATCTTATAGGGACTGCATTGAATCTATATAAAGCTCTAGGCAGTATTACCATTTTGATAACGTTGATTCTCCCTATCCATGAGCAGGGAATGTGTTTACATTTCCAAGTGTCCTCTTTTATTTCTCGTAGCAGGGTTTTATAGTTTTGTTTTACAGGTCCTGCACATTCTTCGTTAATCTGATTCCTAGGTATTTGATTTTGTGACACAATTGTGAATGGAATCGTTTTCTTATTATCCCTTTCTTCTCTTTAATTATTTGTATATAGGAAAGCCACTGACTTTTAGGTTTGATTTTGTATCCTGACACTCTACTATAAGTATCTATTATTTCTAGGAGATATCTGGTAGAGAGTTTAGGGTTCTCTAGGTATAATATCATGTCATCTGCAAATAGTGATAGCTTGACTTCTTCCTTGCCTATCTGGATGCCATTTATGTCCTTTTCTTCTCTGATTGCTATATCAAGTGCTTCTAGTACTATATTGAATAGAATTGGTGAGAGTGGGCAACCTTGTCTTGTCCCCGATCTTAGGGGAAGGCTTTCAGTTTTTCTCCATTGAGAATGATACTCACTGTGGGATTTTGGTAGATGGTTTTGACTATATTGAGGAAGGTTCCTTCAATTCCCATTTTATGGAGGGTTTTTATCATGTGCGGGTGCTGGAGCTAATCAAATAATTTGTGTCTATTGGTATGATCAAATGGTTTTTATTTTTTTTATCTTGTTGGTATGATGTACTATGTTGATTGTTTTGCGGATGTTGAATCATCCTTGCATCCCAGGAGAGAATCCTACTTGGTCAAAAAGACTCATCTTTTTGATGAGTCTTTGGATTCTGTTTGCAGTATTTTGTTGAAGATATTAGCATCTGTGTTCATCAAGGAGATTGGTCTGCAGTTTTTTTTTTTTGTCTTGTCTCTGCCAGCTTTGGGTATCAGGGTGATATGTGCCTCGCATAGGCTATTTGGGAGTGTTTCTGTTCTGTCTCCTGGAAGAACTTGAAAAAGACTGGCAGTAGGTCCTCCTTAAAGGTTTGGAAAATTCATTAGTGAATCCATCTGGCCTGGGCTTTTGTGTTTGGGCAGACTTTTAATTATGTTTCAATTTCCTTGATGGTGATAGGCTTATTCAGGTATTGCAGGTCTTGTTTCAACCATGGCAGGTTATAGGACTTCAGGAATTTATTCATTTCTTCCAAGTTCTCATGTTTCATGGCATACAGACTCTCAAAGTAAACTCTAATAATCTTTTGTATTTCTGTGATTTCTCTTGTGTGTCCCCATTTTCATTTCTGATTCTATTTATTTGGGTTCTGTCTTACTTTCCTTACAAGTCTTGCAAGTGGTTTGTTGATCTTGTTTATTTTCAAAGAACTAGTTCTTGGTTTCATTAATCTTTTGAACTGTTTTTTAGTTTCCAGCTCATTGATTTCCTCTAAGTCTTACTATGTCCTTCATTCTGCCTGTGTTGGGCTCATTTTGTTGGTCTTTTTCTAATATTTGGAGCTGTAAAGTCAGGTTATTTATGTGGGCACTTTCTTCTTTCCTGATGAATGCTTGCAGAGTTATGAACTTTCCTCTTAACACTGCTTTCGCTGTATTCACAAGTTTTTATAGTCCATGTCTTCATTTTCATTTGTTTCCAGGAATCTTTGCATTTTTCCTTTCATTTCTTCTATGACTCTCTCATTGTTCAGCAGTGAGCTGTTCAGTTTCCAGGTGTTTGTCTTGGCTCTCTGTTTTTGTGTGTTATTCACTTCCATTTTCAGTGCATCATGATCTGAAAAGATAGCTGACACAATTTCTATCTTTTTTATTTTATTGAGGTATATTTTGTGGCTCAGCATGTGGCCTATCTTTGAGAATGTTCCATGTACTGGAACCATGGAGAAAATGTGTATTCAGCATTTTTTGGAATGAAAAGCCCTTTATATATCAACCGAGAGCTGGTACCTTCTTATAGCCAATGCAAAACCTCGATTTTTTTTAAAAACATCCTCAGTCTGAACCATCTACAAGATAGAGGCCATACTTACCATTATCTTCTTTAAGAACTTGCTCTTTCAGAAATTCCTAGGATCTGCATAGAGAATATGAACAAGCAATATTAGATATATACAGTATATAGTGTCATCATATGATATAACCACCTGCATTAATTATCTGGTAATATGCCAGTACAAACTGAAAAAAATTTCCCACTGGTCTGACTTCACAGGGTGCATGGCCATCATTACAGTAGTAGAAATTCTTCACAAAAGGTGGCAAGGGTGATTGAAATGACTCCACAACATTGTGGTCATGGATCTTGTAGAACATCCTTCACAGTGATTCTTGTCTCCATTTACTCACTGGGCGTGAGAATTATGAGAGCAATACCTGCTTGGACAAATCCCTGGGACAAGGTGTTTGGTGATTATTGATTGAGAGGCTCATTCATTGCCCCAATCCAGCCACAGTCCTCTGCCTTCTTTTTCCTTCAACACAAAGATTTGTTTTCTTTTATATTTCCTTTCGACTTCCAGAATAACACATCAGAGGACAAATTGTAGGTCTCTCTCTCACACACACACACATACACACACTCATATACACAAATTTTTTTCTGAGTGAAGGTAAAACTGCCTTACCACTTTCTAATGATGGGAAACACTTGCTTTTTTCTTTGAGAGTATGACTAAGGAAGTGAGCACTATTATAATGGGATTGATGTTTCTAATGGGGGCGGAGTGAAAGGAAAGAAGTTTTAAACTATATTTAAATTTGTATACTGCTGAAGAAATATATTATCTCTTTCTGGTATTGCCATGCTATGTCTTTCCTGTTTAAAAATACACAACTCAAATGTGTGAGAAGACATGAAATGATAAAAAGTGATGCAGAAGATCAGAAACCCTGTCCCCCCACCCCCATCTCATATATGACCCCAGCCTAATTAAAATGAATTTCTTTAACCCAGAAAGAACATAAAGAAATAAATAAGATTAGGAAGACCCTAAATCTATCTGACAACTGAGTTCCATCTTTCACGCCTCTTAACTGTTAAGCTGTTGTTTGAAATGGTGGGATAGGTGCATGACATCTGTCACATTTTCCCAGTCAAGGGGGATTTTTTCCCCCAGTGAAGGACGAGAGCCAGATTGTTAAATGAAAATGTCAGCAAAGACACATATGGAGTCCCCATCTCTAAAAAGTGCCAGAACCCTGAAGCCTCCACTCATCCTTGGGCACAGGGCCTAATGAGCAACAACCCCATAGGAAGACAGAATTTGTCATCTATTCTTCAGAATTGCTTCAGAAATGGCTGAGAGCTGGAGGGCAAGCTGTGCATGCAGGAGGGCCAAGTTTGACCCTAGTACCACATGGCCCTCCTGAGCACTGCCAGAAGTGCCCCAGAGCAGCAAAGATGAAAGAACATGCCAGCACATTAGATGTGGCCCCCAAGCAAAGTATATTGCTCAGTCCTAGTTTTTATCTTAATAACATATTTTTCAAATTTCAAGATGAATGAAATGTTATATTTGAAATATAACAAGGCAAGAATTCTTTGGACTTTATTTTTAACAGTTAATACAACATCCCCCAATATATAAGTAACTGGATTACTCTTATACTGCATTTCAAAATTTACCTTTTATAAAATAAACATCCTCATTTATTTGTATCATGAAATTATGCCTTTGAAGCTCTATTTTATTTTACTTATATACATGAGACTCAAATAAACTAAGAATTTTTGCAACTCATAAGCTACATCAGTCATTAAAAAATAAGTGAATATCAGATCTCTTTATTTTAAATCATAGACTTAATTGCACCATAACAATTCTAAAACAGTCCTCATCAAACTGAGGATCACAACAGTTTTTTTTTAAATATTTTATTATACCACCATGAGATATACAGTTACAAAGATGTTCATAAGATGTTTGTATTTGGGTTTCTG
Source organism: Cryptotis parvus (assembly GCA_021461705.1). Taxonomy (NCBI): domain Eukaryota; kingdom Metazoa; phylum Chordata; class Mammalia; order Eulipotyphla; family Soricidae; genus Cryptotis; species Cryptotis parvus. Next base: position 188,651 of record JAJIBD010003613.1, read on the forward strand.
TCATACATTATTCCAGCACCCATCCCTCGATCAGTCCCCATTTCCCACCACCAATGTCCCTGATTCCCCCCCCTCCCTAGCCTGCCTCTGTGGCAGGTTTCTTAACCCTCTCTCTCTCTCTCTCTCTCTCTCTCTCTCTCTCTATTCTTTCCCTAACACATTTGTGGATTACAATACATACATTAAGAGGTTGTCATGTGTATCTTTTTGTCTGTATTTAATGCTCAGTTCTAGGTTGGTATCAGCACTTTCGACAATTATTAGCACACTGTTCCATTCTGTTTACCTAGCATCTGACTCCCACACGTTTGTGATAATTTCCACCTTTGACAAAACCTCCTGATTCATGTTTCGCCTGATGTTGGATATTGGTATCATAATATGTACATATATATGTTTATGTACTGCAAATAAATGCAGTCATTCTATATCTGTCTCTTCTGGCTAATTTCACTCAACATGATCCTCTCCATATCTATCCATTTATAGGCAAATTTCATAACTTTATTTTTCCTGACAGACATGGGGCAGAGCTGCTACTTGCTTTCCCTGTGCCCAGCCGCTCACAAGGCACCCAGGAGGGATGGCGGGTTCTAGCCCTGGCCTGCCACCCCAGCAGAGCCTTGCAACAAGCCAGACGACCCCCACTCCATGAGGGCCTCCTTTTTCCACATCTGGACTTTCCTCTCATCAGAATTCCACCCAGCAGACCAGCCTATCACAGCCCAGCTCGCACGGCCGCTTGCAAACTGCCGTTCATCAATAAATGCTGGATTTAGAGCTGACTACAAGAGTATGCTACCCGCACGGCAGAGCCTGGCAAGCTACCAGTGTCGTATTTGATATGCCAAATACCAGTAACAATTATAGGCCTCATCCAACATTTAGAATGGGAAGGAATGGGAGTGAAGATAGATGGTCGGCAACTACACCACCTCCGCTTCGCTGATGACATTGGTCTAATAACACCAAACATTAGCCAAGCAGCACAAATGCTGGCTGACTTTGACCGAGGATGTGGAAAGATAGGTCTACCGCTGAATCTAAAGAAAACAATGTTCATGAAGAATGAACTAGTTCCAGAGGCCCCATTCACTCTCAGTGGAACAAACATCTCTGAATGCAGCAGTTATGTGTACCTAGGTCGAGAAGTCAACATGATGAAAGACCTAAAACCTGAGCTGTGCAGGAGGAAGAGAGCGGCATGGAATGCCTTCAAAGGCATCGAAGAAATAGCTAAAAGGACAAAGAACCTCCGGCTCCAGGCACATCTCTTTGACTCCACCATTCTTCCTGCATTAACATACGCCTCAGAGACCTGGGCCATACGAAAAGCAGGATGAGAATGCTATTCGGGTCTCCCAGAGAGGAATCGAAAGAGCTATGCTTGGAATATCACGCTCACTCAAGTGAGAGAAAGAATCCGCAGTTCTGACCCCTGTCGCTATTCCAGAATCAGGGACGCTGTCTCGCTTGCCAAGGCATCGAAAATCAGATGGGCTGGACATGGAATGCGATTTGGAGACAACTGCTGGACTAGAGCCATTACCGACTGGATCCCACGGGATGTCAAAAGATCACGTGGCCGCCCACCTACAAGATGGTCAGACTTCCTTGTAAAGACCCTGAAGGAACGGTTTGAGGCTCTTCATATTCCTGAATCAACCAGATGCCATTGGGCTACGCTGGCACGTGATAGGGTCCAATGGAAATGTTACTGGTGCCCATTCGAGCAAATCGATGAATAACGGGATTCAAGTGATCAGTGATCACTTAAGCATTTGGTGTGGTGCTCTGGAGACGGCACAGTGCATATTTTCTATTATGATATGTGGACACCAAACAGCAATGCTGTGGGGATGGTGCTTAGCCAATCAAGGGACGAGCCAGAGATTAAACCAAAGGCCTCATCCTTGCAAGGCTGGCACTTTGCCACTGAAGTATCTCCAACTTCCAAACAGAACATTTTAATGCAATGTTTTTCACATTAAAATGTTGAAACAAACATTTTATCAGAAAACTGAGTTTTGTTTCATTTCCTCCTAGCTAATCAAATGACTATCAGATTAAAATATGCCCTCAATTTCAAACACATTGTCATTCTGGATGACATAATAAGAGAATAGTAGCAATAACGGGAACACCTTCTCCTTTTGAAGAGTGTTTTTTTTTAACCTGTGTATTCCTGAAGACTAGCAACTATCTGAGCAAGGATTCTTGGGCCAACAGTAAATAACTACTGGGGAGACCTATGTTTTTTAACTGTTATATTTCCGTAAGCAAATGCCAGTTCCTGGCCTGGAAACTGAAGAATAATTGCCATAAAAATGCAATTAGCTCAATGTATCTGCTGAGCTGGAACAAGATCCCAGGTTACATCATTTCCTACAAAGTATCTTATTAAATGCCTAGAAGATTTGGAGGATTGGGGGTGATAAAGATGCATTGTCAAGTTTTGCTCCTTCAGAGACAGTTCTAATAAAAGCTAGCACCAGAAGCACTCATTTGACACAGGCTTGACAGTTACCTGTCTGAGGTAATTATCTTTAATGACCATATAAATCTGAAACATTTGAGATACTGCTTCTCATTTCTCTTTTTCTTGCTTCCATCTCACAACCACCCACCCCCGTAGTCCACATTTGGGATTAGTTCTGAATTATAATTATTATTTTTATCTAGGGCACTTTTTTTAAATGATGAAAATAAAGCTCTTCATAAGGTTGTCATGAAGTAAAACAAAACAGAACAAGGCCAGAATGACAGATAATACAACAGGTAGGGTATTTGCCTTGCACACTACTGGCCCAGGTCCTGGCACCCTATATGGTCCCTTGAGTGAACCCTGAGCACAGAGACAGGAGTAAGCCCTGAGCATTGCAAGACATAGCTCCACCGCACCCAATCACTGAAAACAGCCAACAAAATGAAAAAATAAAAGAACAAGAGCAAATGTACAACAATTACTTCATCATTAAAAAATAAGGGAAATGTGTAAAAGCTCAGAAATCTGTGCAGAGGGCTGAATTTCTATTTTCCCTCCGGACATGTGGCATTAGTTTCAGTGAATGGCTTCGTGTCTGGTAAAGCCTTGTGCTTTTTATTTTTTTGCATAATTTTCTACTCCAAAAGCTGTTAAAAGAAAAAATATGACCTTTTCTAGGAAGTATGGTGACTATTTTTGAACTAGGGCCAAACAAGAGTTTGGCAGGCTTAAGAAGGAAACTATGCCTATTAGGAATTAGCAGTAATACTACTTCTTTGTTGTGATGAAAGTAATTTCCTGAAATGGAAGACTTAAAAATTTAATTGAGGTATTAAAGGGAGTCACAGACAATAATCTAACATTTTCTCCCCTGTAATGGGGTGCAGGAAGTCATTCTCTGCCCTCTAAACTGGCTTCTCCTGAGAAATTTATGTATGATCTAGCAATACTGTTCCTTGACATCTATCCAGTGGGCATGACAACACAAATTTAAAAAAGATATTTGCATTTTTCTCCTCACAACAGCCAATATGTGGACTAAAATTTGAATGATCATCAACATGACTAGGTAAAGAAATTATGGTCTATATTCTTAATCAAATATTACACTTTTATAAAAGGATGAAATTGTGCCTTTTAAGGTAAAAGGAAAGGAACTTGAGGTGGTTATGCTAAGTGAAGTAAGAACTGAAAGACAGTTACTAAATGTCTTCATTCATATGCAAAATATGAAAAAACAAAGCACAATTACGGTGGCAAAGCAGAACATGACTCCTAAAACAAGGGCAGGAACACAAGAGCAGGTAGGGAAACTCTAGTGGGATATTCTGGGAGAATGTAACAGCTCGAGAATTTTCAAGTGGATATGTAGGAATTATACACATAGAAATGGATGAAGCTAACACAATAAGTCTCCACAATTTTTTAAACAAATAATAAACTTTCAAAAATAATGAACAGTTATGAAGAACAGCTTGGAATCCAGACCTCACTAGGTCATGAGGGTATAAGAAGAGAGTGCACTGTCAGATTCATCCGGCAGAGGTCTCCAAAGAAACCCAACTAGATTTTTCAGTTTATGGCATATCTTTTGGGCTACTTTAGGTGGGAAACTATAGATTAGTCCTAAAAGGGGGAGAGCAGCAGAGATGTATCCCTTTGGAGGTGGGGGAGAATTAAAGTGTATATAAGATATTCTAAGTCAATCATATCACTTGTATCACTTGTCTTCCCGTCATTATTCATCGATTTGCTCGAGTGGGCACCAGTAACAGCTCCATACATCCTGTCACATGCTAGTGTAGCCCAAGGATATTTGATCCCTTCAGGAACACGAAGAGCCTCAGACCATTCCTTCAGGTCATGGGAATGAAGTTTCTAATTGTTACTGGTTTTTGGCATATGAAATATGACACGGGTAGCTTGCCAGGCTCTGCTGCGTGGGTGGTATATGCTCAGTAGTAGGCTCTCATCTCGCATTTACTGATGAACCCAATGAGGAGAGATTGGTTTTTCTCTTGGGTGGAGCTCTGATGAGCTGTGGAGTCCAGATGTTGAAAATGGCAGCCCTCATGGTGTGGGGGTTCCTCTGGCTTTTTGAGAGGCTCTATTGGGATGGCGGGCCAAGGCTAGAACTCGCCTACCCTCCTGGGCACCTCATGATCAGCTGAGCACAGAGAGAGTTGATAGCAACTCTGCCCCCATGTGTCTGAGCCAATCATATATAATATATAAAGGATAAAACATGCAAACGATAATTTAGATCAACTATGAAATGTAATTGTGAAGAAATAATAAAATTTGCATAAAATAATGCAAGCCTATCTCAGGAAGGGAGTAATGTACCAAATTATAGGAATTTGAATGGTAAAGGCAAAGAATATATGTTTTGCTAGACTAAATTTATAAGATTGGATGCCCAGGCCAGTTCTAGGAACTGTGGAGCAGAATGAGGTCATGGTGGGATTTCTAGATCTTCCTGGGCACAGCTGATTTTCTTAGCAAGAAGAATCTCAGCCTGCCAGCTCCTTCAATGGGGACTTAAACTGAGCATCTTTTTATTTATCATTATTATTATTATTATTATTATTATTATTATTATTATTTGCTTTTTTGGGTCACACACTGGTGCTCAGGGGTTACTCCTGGCTTTTTACTCAGGAATTACTCCTGGTAGTGCTTGAGTAATTGGGATGCTGGGCATTGAACCTGGGCCCACCACGTGTAAGGCAAATGTCCTACCCACTATGTTATTGCTCCAGCCCCAACGGAGCATCGTTTTAGTGTCAGATATTAAGCTAAGCACAGTAAGATCTTTATTTTTTTCATTTTTTGGGTCACACCTGGCAATGCTCAGGGATTACTCCTAGCTATTCACTCGGGAATTATACCTGGTAGTGCTCAGGGGATGACAGCATGAGATGCCGAGGACTGAACCCGGTTGGCCACGCAAGGCAAATGCTCTCCCCACTGTACTATTTCACCAGCCCCAAGGTATTATCCTTCAAACAATTTATGAGGAAGTTGTTATAATTATTCCCATTTTACAGATGATGAAAACTACTTTGAGTGGTGAAATCACCATCACTATCACTATCTTCCCATTAATTATCTATTTGCTAGAGCAGGCACCAGTAATATCTCCATATGTCCCGTCTCATGCTAGTAGAAACCAAAGGCATCCGCCACTCCAGGTACATAAAGAGCCACAAACAATTATATTAGGTCATGGGAATGACCTAATAAAATTGTTACTGGTATTTGGCATATCAAATACTACATGAGCAGCTTGCCAGGCTTGCCGTGTGGGTGACATACTGTTGTAGTCACCTCTAAATAAAGCATTTATTGATGAACTGCGCGGCAGCTAGTGGCCGCACGAGCCGGGCTGTGATAGTCTGGTCTGCTGGGTGGAGTTGTGACGAGAGGAAAGTCCGGATGTGGAAAATGGTGGGCCACATGGAGTGGGGGGAGGGTGGTCTGGCTTGTTGTGAGGCTCGGCTGGGGTGGAAGGCCAGGGATAGAACCCCGCCATGCCTCCCGGGCACCTCGCGAGCAGCTGGGCACGGGAGAGCAAGTAGCAGCTCTGCCCCATGTCTGAGAATCTCTGGGTCAGCATACCTGGGCCAGATTGAAAAAAAAAACTGCTGCAGGGTGGCTGTTGATGATCCGGGCTGTGATAGTCTGGTCTGCTGGGTGGAGTTGTGACGAGAGGGAAGTCCGGATGTGGAAAATGGCGGGCCCCATGGAGTGGGGAGGGGGTGGTCTGGCTTGTTGTGAGGCTCTGCTGGGGTGGCAGGCCAGGGATAGAACCCGCCATGCCTCCTGGGCGCCTCATGAGCAGCTGGGCACAGGGAGAGCAAGTAGAAGCTCTGCCCCATGTCTGAGAGTATCTGGTTCAGCATACCTAGGCCGGATTGAAAAAAAAAAAAAACTGCTGCAGGGTGGCTGTCGATGATCCGGGCTGTGATAGTAAAATCAGAGAGTTTTTTTTTAAAACTTAGACACTTAGACCAAGTTCAAGTGTCTGTTCTTAACTACTCTGTCTCTCTATGCTTAACATATTCACAGCTCCTAGCAGGGTAAAACAGAAATGTATCCAGTGAATGCTTATGTGGAATTACCTTGAGTTGAAATATGAGATGTGTATTTATCATCCCTTTAAGGGACAAGGGTTCCACAGGGATCAAAGAAAAGGCGGGTCAGCGATTTTAGCATAAGGATCAAAGTGTTTGACTTTTAAGAAGCAAAACCTGGTCCCTGACACCTCATGGAATCCCCAAAACTGCCAGACGTGGCCCTACAAGGCCCTCATCACAATAGGGGTTGGCCTAGGGGATCCTTGATCAGGTGGGGGGTGGAAATAGCACCACATCATCAGCACTGGCATTGAATGTGAGCCTGGTTGGCTAAAAATCTTTAGGATGAAGTCCTCTCCCTTTCTAGCCCCCCAAAACTATTTGCTAATAATTTGTTACATGCTAGTAAAAATTGCAGCTCTAAAGACAGATATGTTTAATGTCAAGGACAAAATTCAGGCCAGACTTGATTTTCATATTGATACAGCAGAAGCTAAAGAGGAAAACACCAGGTCACAGGTAGCCAATCAGAATGTAGAAGGGGACACCTGGAGGTGGGGTTTGGCAGCAAACAAAAGGCAACCCCAGGCTTTTCTCTCTGTCTCTGTCTGTCTCTGTCTCTGTCTCTCCCCTCTCACTCCCTTCTTCCCTCCCTCCATCCCTCCCTCCCTCCCCCCCTCTCTCTCTCTCAACTGCTCCCTTGCCAGCTTCCCCCTCTCTCACCAGATCAGGTAGGACAGCATACCTAGGGCAAGGTACTGAGCACAGGAGTCTCATTTCTTCAGAAACTCTGGAAAACAAAATGAATAGTCAATATATTGAAACGGCCCAAACCTAGAAATGCTCCAGTTATTG